>CAJPEX010000025.1:0-11349 GCA_905338405.1 Notodromas monacha | reverse complement strand
AAAATGATTTATTCCTGTTTTTAGTTCAGTGCATTCGACGAATTTCGAGAGCAAGTTTTGTGAAAATCAGTCTTCGAAATGTACTTGAGTGAGATCAAGTCAGCTGAAACAAAAAAGCAGCATCACTTCGTCAAAGCATCGGATGAGTTGATTATTAGAAAAAGAAGCATTTTGCCTGCTTCGGATTATTTCATTCCACTTTGGACAACAGTGAGGAGAATGCTGATTTTGCCAGCTGTTCTCGGAATTTTTCCCGCAAAATTATTTACTGAAGTCGGGAAGAAAAATCCTGATTGCTCGCGAAAATCTGTCTCAATGATCATCGCAGTTTTCTTACTATTTTGTCAACTCATTCTAAGTGCTCAATTGATATATGGTGAGCTATACAAATTCATATTCAGCAGTGATGACCGAAAAATGGTCAGCGTATTTTAAAACTCCCGAAGTACATGTCATTAAAATATAATACTGTATCGGTATTTAGACGACTTTGCTATAATCCAATGTATATCATTTGTCTTTTTTATATAATAAGGTTGTTTAGCCCAATCGTAAATAGCCAGCCCTTGAAATTTGGCAAAATCGCTTATTTGTGCATCAGTTTTACACATTTATTCGGTTCGTTTTGAATTTTAAAACAGGCTGTGGGTTCATGTGTCTAATTATGTTCAATTTCTCAATATTTTCTTACAAGTCACGAAAATTAAATATTACATATAATAATATGGACGCACATATATTTTTAAAACATCATTTTAAATTTGGAATATTGTCAATTTAATGTAAAATTTCTCAAAATATGTTCAGACTATGCGCTCTTTTAGAAAGTATAATATCTTTGAGATCTAAATCGGTTTGTCTCTTTGGAACGCAAATTTTGTGAGAACTTGAAAAGTTATACAAATTTATTGCACTTTTGCGGAATTCAGCTTGAATTAAGCTAATTTATTTCTCAAATGGCACCCTTTTTTATTATGCTACATACATGCATGCGTATAGGGAAATGTAAAGAATTTTCCAAAAAAAACTATGACAAGTGAATGTGTTGAGCACAATATGTACGATACCAACAAAGCAAATAAAAGAACTGTAATTTACTGTCTGCATATTGAAAATTTCATTTTAACCTCTTCCATGTCTTTATAGAAACTTTTTTTGTTTTGAAATGAACCAGGAAATCTTTTTTGGCAATTTTGTCAAAGTGTTTGTTTAATGCTGCAAGAAACGAACGCCGTTTTTTTCAAGTGTAATTGAATCGAATTTAAAATTTTCAGATTTTGACGCGTCCATGAAGAAATACTCAAGTTTTTACGGCACGACTTCAATTATTTCTTTGTATGCCAACCGATTACTGGAAGCATCCATCGGCCCGTGTATGTTCATCTGGGGCATTTATGGAACAAAACGAGTCATGATTTCCTTTGCAAAAATCCTGAAGTCTGCAGAAACAGTCTTTGAGCTGTGCCCTACAAAGCAGAAACCCCTCAATTTAAGAACGACCCTCTACGTTTTATTTTGGCTCTTTCTGACTCAATGCGCATCTTTCATGGAAGTTTATCCGATAGCTGCTTTCTACGTCGAATTCGCCGGGCCCAAGACGTTGAAAAAGTTATTTGCAATTTTCGGCGTCATAATGTGCGTTTGGAATAAGTTGGCCGTCATTTGGTGGCAATTATTGCCCATAATCACGCTGACTCTGGTCAAACACGTTTACCATCAACTCAGTGAGGCTACCAAGGGATTCTTGATGCTGATGTCGCACAAGGGTTCGAACCCAAGGGACTCGACCAGACAAAAGGTATTCCAGGATGTGGAGCAAGTGCGACAAAGTTGGGCCCATTTGAGGGCAGGTGTGAGAGATTTCCTGGACTCGGTTTCCCCGATCATGGGGCTCTTGTTGGTTTACAATGGGTTCCAGTTTTGCGTAGTGGCTTACATGGAAGTGGTGGATTTCACGTCGGGTCACGTGAATGACTTGATGAGCATCCTGGCTCCATCATACCTGGGCAAACATGTGTCTCAGGTCCTGGGTTGTGTCTTGGTGTGTCATGGCGTGGAGAAAATCGGCAGCATCGTGAGTTCATCGCAATTTTATGAAAATAAAGATTAGACTGATTTTAATTACTGTATATGAGTATATAGATGCTTGGATGTACCTTTATAAATGCTTATTTTATGTGTATATGAAGTGTCGCATATCTGGGAAATATTGTTCAATTCCGTATTACAGCAGTATATTTAACCGAAATATTCTTCAAATAAGAAAAAAAGACTACACCAACTACAACCGATTATATACTGTACGTTCTTACCGTATATACAAGTGGACTCCCTCGACAACAATCTCGTCTACTATACAGCGATTTTCTCTACACAGCGATTGTTTTTTTGTGACGCTTTCCCGAATGCGACGCTTCAACGAAAAAACTTCAGAAAATTATTTTTCAATCAAATGAACGTTGATCCATCTTAAAATGCAGGAAAGCGACGTCGCTCAAGAACTCCAACTCATTCCTGTGGATCACTTGGACAAAGATGATATGATACAGGTGACCTTGCATCAATTACCGATCCCACGTAATATTAAAAAAAAAAATCAATGTTTTGCTTTCCTTCAAATACTGCAAATGTTAGCAAAAAGACGCAATGTTAAAATCACAATGTAAACTCATAAAATGATCACCAGGTGCAATTGCTGTTGATGGATTCAACGCAGCCTCATGAACTGAAAGCTTGTGGATTTTTCACCGTCAACAAAGGAATCATGGTTGCTGTGAGTACTCCAGATAGAAAATTACTTTTTAAATATATAATTATTCATTATACAGTAGAGTACGTGTACCATTCTCCGCAATGAACGTCGTAATACTCTATGCTGTGTATAGAATAAAGATATTAACGTAATTTAATTCAAGATTGTTGCTATTTCCAAGGTGCGATCCTTTTCAAAAGTTCTTTCTGAGTTCCTTTTTCTTAAAAAATGTTAGAAGAAAGAATTAAAGTGGAAACCAATCAGTAACTTCATTCACGCCTTTAAATACTTCTTGTCTCGTATACTTTTCATCAACATGGATTCCCTAATTTTTCTCTAAAGTTCTGCGTGAAATGAAATTCAATGACTTTGATGCTGCTTAGTTCACTCGTTGCTGAAAATATAACAGGACTTGAAAATTTCGTAATTATTCTTTCTTTCCTACAGATGGCGAACGCATTCATTACTTACTTCATCATCCTGCTGCAGTTCAATTCGTCTGATGTAGGCTAAACCACGGTACAAAGCTTCAACAAATACAGATTAAATCTGATTTTGAAGCGAAAGAATGTGCATCAGGACACATTTTCGATGGAAAGCTGAAGAAACCTTCGTAGATCTCATAACCGTCGAACAATTTTAATTTCTTTCTAATTCAAAATCCGTTGAGGTTTTTTTCCTCTCGTCCGGGATAATTGTTCGTCCGAAATGCACAAGCTCAAAGATTCCGGCCTCATTCCCGACGTCTGCGACCATTTCCCCAAAGAAACCCTGGCAGTCCGTTATTTAGACTCTGGTAAATCAGCAGAGGTCAAGTTCGGGAACGAATTGCGACCAAGCCAGGTCTCGCGTGCTCCTTCAACAGTGACCTGGACAGCCAAACCTGGGCAACTGTACGCAATCATTATGGTTGACCCGGATGCCCCGAGTCGCGTCGAACCCTCGTACAGAAGTTGGCTGCATTGGCTCGTCACGAACGTGCCGGGATCCGAGGTCAATCGAGGTGACCTTGTTGCGTCTTACAAGGGTTCGGCCCCACCGAAAGGCACTGGGAATCATCGGTATTTCCTGTTGGTTTTTGAGCAGCAAAGGGGTCGCATTGATGTTAGGGAAACGTTTGAGAAACGGGCGTCGTTTGATACCCGGAAATTCATAAATGAATATGGTCTGGGAGATCTGATTGCTGGGAATTACTTCGTGGCTTCTTACCAAGGCTGATTAAATTTGTCACGAAATTCTGAATGAGAACAGCAGTCCGTATTTTATTACTGAATGTATTTCAACCTTGCCGTGGGGAAAGCGAGATTTTCTTTTACGTTTTTTTAAAAACATGCTTGGAGGCATTCAAAAGCACTTCTCTAATAGAATTTGGAAAGCCGTTTTTATTCCATGAATTTCGTCAGATTTTTTTCTTTTTTCATTTTGCAGTGCTAACCTGCTGATAAATATACCATAGTCATCAATTGCATTAGCATTTCTAGACTCTCGATTCACGAATAATGTATAATTTAATTTAAAATTTTACGCACGTTCTCTGCTTAACTCTTTTTTTTAATGAGTGTGACCTTAAAAANGTGGACAAGATGGCCAATGATGGTACAAATAAATTAGGGACAACATTTCACATTTCGTGGCTCGTGAACCGAATTCTGGAGATTCCCATTGGACCGTTACTTTACATCTTCATTTTTTGTAAAACGCCAAAGATTTGTCAAACTCTAGCAACGATTTTGAGCATAGTATCCGAAATTCCTCTATCTTCACCCAAGATTGAATCACAAAAAATCTCGCGTTCCTGTTGGATCATATGCATTGTGATGATGCTTTTGTTTTTTCAAAGTGAGGCATCTCTTCAATTTCAATACAACATATCTGGGAAAAAGGACATTTGGTTGGATTCGATGCCAATTTTGATCATCACAGTTCTTGCGTTATTTGCGCAAAAGTTCGCGTTTTGTTGGTGGATCTCTGCTCTGTTGTTGTTCTCACGACTTTGCAGAGCGGCTTACAAACATTTGCTCGCAAGACTAACAGAAGTTTGTGCAAATTCCTCTGGAAAAGACTTGGATGATTTGAGAGTTACTTGGACTCGACTTCATGGAGCATGTTTCGACCTGCTGAAAGCGTTTGAATCTTTCGCTGTTGGATTCATTCTGCACAATGGGGTGCAGTTTTGCTTGAACACGTATTTATTTTTGGAGGACATGAAACTGAGCTTCCTTTTATGGGGAGTACGGCTTTGGTACATCTCGAATTATGGAGCATTAGCCCTTGGACAAATTCTGTCCATGCTCGTGGTTTGTCACGCCGTGGAGACGATTTCTGGCGCAGTAAGTTGAAAATTATCAAGAAGAACCTTATTCCTGAATTTAAAAATTTCAGAATAGACTGAGCACCATCCTCCTGGTGATTATCAACCAATTATTTGAATACTCGCGCCTTTTGTATAGAAGTCAATAGATGAAGATAAACAGGAACCTAGCTATTCAATTTCAATCTCAGCAGTTACATTCCCGTCAGTTTAAATATTTTATTTGAAAAAATGAAACCAAAGGAAAACCAAATCGGTGTGTTATGCCGTTATGCGTAAAGAGAGACGAGTATACTTCAAAATGTTCGCAAAGCAATTCCTCATGAGAATCCGATGCTTTCTGAATAAGACTCATAAGCTTGACAATATTTTCAATTTTTTTATTCGAGAAAAAAGAAGATTTCCTCACACAAGGCACGGCCTCCAGTTTTCGAGTAATTTTTTTTCATGGCGCAATATTGACAGTTAAATTTAGGTCTTGTGTTTATGCGTGAATTCTTTGCGTTGCATTGACCACTGACACATTAAAGCAGCTGTCATACATTGAGTTGAATCTTAGATTTAATTTGATTGAATGCAGATGTTATTCGGGCCTGAACTTGAAGATTTAATTTGTTAGTTACAAAAACTTTACGACTTAAACTAATGTGGTTGAATGATGATGCGCACTGAACTTTTCAAATATTGTATGGAGCATTTTATGAATGAGCATGATGCCCTTCGCAATTTTCTGCACAGATTTGTGTGGGGGAAAAGTTGTGCATTTTACCTGCGTAAATAAATACGCTACGAAAAATGAAAATACACTTGGGATTTAAGAAACTCTTCGCCGCTGTAAGGTGCATGTCCGTTTATTTTCGTACTTTTTTCTGAAGGAGCAAGAGGTCATTCAAGAACTGAGAGAAATTCCTACACATGAAATGGACATGAGTGAGAGGAACCAAGTGAGGAAACTTCAGCTTACATCTTGAATTCATGAGTTTTCCAGATTCTAATTCGCCAAGAAATACGATATTTCTAGTACAGTTATTCTATTTGAAAGACATTTGGCGCTGGATTCCTTGTTTTTGCTTTTTCAAAGATTCAGAAAACGAAAGTGTCATAATCCAGTATTTCCGGCAATACATTATCCGTTGTTTGAACGACGTGTTTCTTCAGTTTCAGCAGCTATTTTATGAAGTGGCGACTTTTTCCAAGGACTTCAAGGGCTGGGGACTTTTCGAAATCAAGAAAGGCATGATAGTGACTGTGAGAGAACTTCCTTTTCCATATTGCCGAGTTTTGAAAAAAAAAATCAAATTATGTTTAAACAATACTCTTTTTCCAGATGGCGAATTCTTTCCTAACCTACTTCTTGATTTTGCTCCAATTCAGCAAGGAAGAGCACGCATCAACGTAGAAGTATATACGTAGTACAGTACATAAAACATTTACTACATCACAGCATCCAAAATCGGGGACATAGTCCATGAGAAGTTACTTTTGCATAAAGAGCTCAAACTTTTGAAAAGTTTCACTTATTTGCATCTGAAATTCTCAATTCTCCGCGGTTCGGGTTGGTCTTATATGTTGTGCTGAAAATTAAACTCACACTTCCTCAAGCTATTATTCGGGAAAAAAATTGTTTTTTAATGTATGCTTCATCGTTTTTGTTGTTGGAATATTTGGAAGGATGATGTGAGCTTTAGGGAGCATGGTTTACCTTGTTGAGGTTTATGTTTCAAGCAATGAAGTTGGCAATTGATGAAATACAGAACTATGCTCATCATCTATGTACTGTATATATAGTGAATGTGGATGGAATTATTTTCTGCTGGGGTTTCTTTCCCAAAGGCACATCACCCTGAATAAGCAATGTGTTTCTCATTGACTGAGTTTGAGTGCAGCACACTCACTGCCATTTTTGGAAATAATTTATTCAGACTGTTTCAATGACATTTTTCAGAATAATAACCCAAGTGGGGAAATTGGTGCACACTGGGGATATGATTGTAATTCTACACAGTGACCCTGCTGAGCACCTGAGGTGAACCAAAGTTCTTCTGTTGTACAGTACATGCATATCCCTAATGTGCACCAATTGTGTGTTCACACCAGGATTACTCTGGGTCACATTTGTAAACAAGTAACTTACACCGTGGTTACAATTGGTGCATTTGTGTGATACCCCTGTTATGTCACATTTGTGCACCAAGTGCAGACCTGGAATGGTAGCAAAATTTTCTCCGCAGGAGTGCACACTTGTAACCCCAGAATATCCCATATGCACCAGTTGTGACCCTGGTGTGCACCTACTGTGGGGTCACAGCAAAAATAGCTCCCCACTGTGGAAGATAAAGTGGGGCCACCTAAGTTGTTATACGGATGCCAACATAAATGCTTCTCAAACAGTGTTGTTATTCTAAGTTGTCAGAATTTTGACCAAAGCAAAAACAACCGCATCAAACATGTTCTTTACAGAGATAATTTACCTCCTTCTCAAATTATCCCTCAGGACAATGTATCTCAAGAAGTGATTAATTCTTAGGGCCAGGGCAATGTGAAATGAGAACACTTCTCTATTAGTATAAGTGAGTAAATATATTTCTCACACAAGTATCTGCAACAAAGAAGAATGAATGCAAAAGAATTGTTTGGACGCTCCTCTATACTGATTCCAAGTACCAAATGAGGAAGGTGCATGACTGCCCAAGTGCCAATGAACATAAATGAAACCAGAATGGCCAAAAGGTGAGTGACCACTGACCAGTGACCAGACACTATTAAGCTACAGTATATGCAGCCCCAAAACTAATTCAACAAAAATAGTGCTGATGGGTGAAGCTACAGTTCATGAATGACTTATGGTTATGGTCTTGTGCATATTGATCAAGAATTGAGCGAATGTCTGATAGCCACGCCCATTATTGGTTTATGTAAGTGCTGTTCATCATATTCAAAGACCATCCCGGTATCCGTTACGAGTGGAAATAATACAAACAATTTTGTATTGACAGTTCACAATTGTTGTAAGGTCTGCCGTCAAAGATATGTGAAGGAAAGAATCGACTTGTGTGTTTTCTGGGGGAGAAATGCCATAATGATAGTGGCCGTTGCAAAAGCATCGAACATACGGCTGCTGCTCGAAATATATAAAAAATATTTAGTTGTCTTTTGGGCGTGGTACAATAATATTCCATTCGAAGAAATGTCGATGACATCAGCAAAACGTGGCCCGTTTATAAGGATTCATTCGGACTTGCCCGAGCACGGTTTGGCTGAAGATTTTGACTATTCCTGACGAATAGACGATTGATCAGATTAAGAAAACAACCCGACTCTCAAAATCATATCAAATTATTTTCTGCGTTGTGAATTTTACTGAATATGAAGATCAAAGACATCAGCAAATCAAGACTAAACTCTGATAAAACCTTGAATTACACGGCGGAAGAGCCCTTGCGAGACGAATTAGCTAAATTTATCATCCCAGGGGCTAAATTCGGATTTTTTCCGAATTCAAAAATTGTTTCGTGCTCCGAGAGAAATTCGAAATTTGTCATATTTGCCGCCTGCGTACAAGTTTTTATCCAGATTCTGCTAGCTTTGAAATTCGGTTTCCGAGGTGAGTTCACTTTTAATCAATGAGATTGGAAAAATTGAATTTGTGCGAACTGAGATATGACAGTGAATAAACCATTCTGCTGTTTTCTTGAATAATCTAGATGTAGAAAAGATGGTCAGTGATGAAACAAACCAACTTGGGAAAACGTTTCACGTAACTTGGCTCGTGAATCGAATCCTAGAGGTTCCCATTGGACCGTTGCTTTACATCTTCATTTTTTGTAAAACGCCAAAGATTTGTCAAACTCTAGCAACGATTTTGAGCATAGTCTCCGAAATTCCTCAATCTTCACCCAAGATTGAATCACAAAAAATCTCGCGTTCCTGTTGGATCATATGCATCGTGATGATGCTGTTGTTTTTTCAAAATGAGGCATCATATCAATTTCAATACAACATATCTGGGAAAAAGGACATTTGGTTGGATTCAATGCCAATTTTGATCATCACAGTTCTTGCGTTATTTGCACAAAAATTCGCGCTTTGTTGGTGGATCACTGCTCTGTTGTTGTTCTCACGACTTTGCAGAGCGGCTTACAAAAATTTACTCGCAAGGCTAACAGAAGTTTGTGCAAATTCCTTTCGAAAAGACTTGGATAACTTGAGAGTTACTTGGACTCGACTTCATGGAGCATGTTTCGACCTGCTGAAAGCGTTTGAATCTTTCGCTGTTGGATTCATTCTGCACAACGGGGTGCAGTTTTGCTTGAACACGTATTTATTCTTGGAAGACATGAAACTGGAATCTTTGAAATGGGGATTCCGGCTTTATTTCATCTTGTGTTTCTTAGCATCAGCCTCGGGGCAGATTCTGTCCATGCTTATAGTCTGTCACGCAGTGGAGACGATTGCTGGAGCAGTAAGTTCAAGATAATTTTTGAGATTTATGAACTTCATTATAATGAAATCATTAGAATCATCGCAGTATGATTTTCCCGATTTGAACAGTACAACAGATGAATTTCAGGAACTATGGGGACAGTGAAGTTCCCCAACCTTGAAATTAATTTGAATAAACCTTCACATCAGCAAGTATATATATAGGTGCCTATTCAATCTCAAAGTTAGCAGATTTGTTTACGTTGGAATATAAGTTTTCATTTTAAAAATTATTCTAAGAACATTAACGGGCTTGACGAGTGAGAAAAAAGCAGAGAATACCTGAAAATTTTACGTAATTTCATGGAGGGGAATCGAAGTATCCATTCGTATCTTTTTTTGAAGACATTACTGTACATGAATGCACTTCGTGATCTGTAGCTTTTTTACAATGTGTCAGCAAGATGTGAGCAGGACAGAAAAAGGTTTGTCATGCTTTCACATGAAATACAGAATTATTGCTGGAATAACATATTTCTGAGCATATTTGTGAAAACTTGAAGCACTTGAAACAGAGCGCCCGGTCGGGCCCGGGAAGATGTCAACTAGAAAGCCCTGAATCAACGGATCCACAGACTATTCTTTTGGGTGTTTTGGGCTATTCACTGATTTAACTTTACCCGAAGTGCTTTCGACGCCAAGAACCGTACACGGGCGTAACTCCGCAGGTTAAGTCTTATTTTAACAAAGCCGGACGGTCACTAGTGGGTAATTTGCTTATTTGAGTTAGGAACTTTTAAAGAACAACTGCAAGTCTTTTAAGACTATAACACAGTATATTCAATTCCGATCAACTTCACAAACAATACTCCACAACATGTACTCGTCTCCGTCTGGAAACGAGAAATCACATCATCATCAATACAACTTCAAAAAAAATCAACACACAGAAAGACAACCGAATTTCGGAATAAATACAATTTCCAATTCAATTTCACTATGTCAAATCCTTCTGCGTGGGTCTTCATTTATTTACTATTATTTTAACCCTCTCTTGAACTATTTAACAAGCAAGCAACCGATGCTCACACTTCGAGAGTTCGAACAGAAATGAGCAGCGCACTGTCTGCTAAAGGATTAGCGCACCAACCTTGGGTGGCCTTTTCCTGCATTCCAATCTAAATCCTCCTGCGAGGATGGTTCGCGCAGCTTTCCCAGGCAGCCTAAGCCAGGATACTTGTTTCCAAAAGAAACCCAACGGAAAAAGCGCGACGAATCAACCGCAGCGAATTTTGTACACTCTTCCAAGAAATCATGAATGCTGGCAAATTTCCGCGCAGCGCGAATTTCCGCGGGCTTGCGCGCCAATACATGTCTATACACTCTCAAACAATCTGAATTGATATACAAATCAATAACATTCAATACAAAATTCGCGCATCAAAATAAATCGCAAAATAAAGAAGTTAGTATCCGCGACTAACCTTTGTAAATACGACAAATAGCTGATGTACGAATTCTTCAATTCTCTCAATAATTCTCTGCTGTTTTCCCAAATAAAATCGAACATAAAACAGCATCTTCCCTTCTCATAGATACATGCAGCAGTCTTTTAAAGAATCTTTTCCGCATAAAACCATGAAATAAATCAGATTCTTTTGATACATCGCCAATGGGTCAAATACATCGCCAATGGCATAAATACATTGCCAATGGCATTTTCATTGCCAATGGCCCAAATTTCTCCAAATATCTATCTTAACTCTAAAACACATTCAGAACCTCTTTACAAAGAATTCCAAGAGTATAAACAGTCTTAAACAATCTTTCTATAAAATCTGAATAGTACATTAACTAGGTACAA
>CAJPEX010000024.1:0-294979 GCA_905338405.1 Notodromas monacha | reverse complement strand
ACCCAAGACAAGTACAACTTAATCAAGTGGGGGCAATGAATGTTGTTTCATTTGACCCAACAAGAAAAACCGTAACATTCCAAAACGGAGTTGTAATTGGGCCAGCATAATAATACAAAAATAATTTTAAAACCCCACCTCATCCGTGGGGTTTTTTGTTTTCAGTATATTTATCTAATATGGAAATACAAAACGATGCAATACTATGGTTTAGGAGACGAATAAATGATCCTGAAATAATGGATGTTCTTGAAGATATTGTTGAGGAGGGGTATGAATATGTTGATCCCTGTGATTATAAGAATAATTTTAAATCTTATTTAAATGACATTGTTTATGGTTCCGTTCAGACATTCATAAATTCATATGATGAGTTGTATAAAACAAAAAGTGATATGAGGGTTCTTGAGAGTTATATTTATAAATTCATTGAATTTAAATTTGTGAATTCCATAAAAGAAAACTATGACTATTCTCTTGAAGATTGTGATGACATAATTAATGAATCTCAAATTCCACAACGAACGATGTCCCTTGTATCAAGATTGTATAAAGAAGGAAAACCCATTAAGAAAATAAATGAGATAACGGGAATACCATTTGAGACAATTATTTTATCAATTAAAGATTATGATAGTGAAATTGATTGTGGAATGGCGTATGAGTTGATTGATATTCTTTTTAGATATACCAATTTATTAAAGACTGAATCTGAGGAAGGTGAAGGGTATATTGAACTTCACTATGGAAAACTTGATGCAACTTTAGATTATGAATATTCGGTTAAGGAATATATTTTAAGTGGTTATGCAACACCGTATTGGGATGGAGAATGTATATTACCAATTGATAATACGAACTATTACGATAAGAAAACCGATAATGATGAAGACGATGAATGGTCGACAAGCGTAAGAATTCCTAAAAGATTTTATAACATATCGGAATTAATTGATTGGTTTAATGATGACTACTTTCAATTACTATCAGAGATATTGAAACAATGGGAGGCGTAATGTATGAAATTTATTATAACTGAATCAAGATATAGTGACCTTGTAACCAACTATTTGGACATTGGGGTTCATCCCGATTATAATTGGGGTCCTGAACTTCACGATTTTTATCGTACTGAAATTCGTTTATACGGGATTTACGATTTTGTGATTAATGATAATGTTGCATATACCTATTTTGGGGAATGGGATGGGTACGACTATATGTATTTGTTATTAATCCAACCTTGGTTGAGTAGGGAACTGACATCAATGTTCGGTCCAAAGTGGAAACCAATATTTAAGGAATGGTTTGAAAAAAATTCGGGACTTGAGGTTAGGGATATGAGAGTAGGTGAAAATTCGGGAAACTACATTGATTAATATATTTATAAATAAAATAATTATGGGAAAATTTATTATAACAGAAGAAGAAAAGAATAGAATTCTTGAATTACACAAAGAAAGAACAAAAAATCATTATTTAACTGAGGAAACTATGTCGGCAGATGCGGTTAATGGTATGAAATTATTATCCATTGAACTTGGTGAACCAATTGATGATGAAATTGTTAATAACGCCGTGTCATGTACGGTTGACGATGTTCAACCAGACGCAGGTACAAAACCTGAAGAAATTGATTTATTCAATCAAGTTAAGGAAAAGATTAAAGAAATGATATCATCTAAGGATAAGGATGGACTTAAAAATGCGTTTAAATCTCTTAAGGAAAAACTTAAGGAGGGTAAAATGAAAGGTGGTGAAACCAATGAACAACTTGGGGCTTTGGCAGGAACATTCGCTCTTTTTGGTATTTCTGCACCACTTTGGGCTTGGGTTGCAATCGGGGCATTAATTCTTATATTATTAATAATGGCAATTGTTAAATTGTCAAGTTGGATACCAAAAACGACAGGTAGTGGATGTACTAAAATAAAAAGATATAGAGTTAGATAACATATGACATCTAATGTACCATTATTTTTTAAACGAAGATTTTATCAAGGTCCATTTGAGAATCAACTTATTCGTAGCATGCAAAAATGGATTGATAAAGGAGGTAAATCATTTGCGGATTATCAAGTTAATGTGATTAATGATGTTATTGATGAATATTTTTGGTCGTTATATAATATCAGTATTTTTGATGATCTTGAAATTGGTGAGATTTATAGTTTTGAGGACTTTGTTTCCGATAAGTATGGGAAAATAATGAGGGAATACTGGTTTGATAATAATTAGTAATTATATCCCCACCTCATCAGTGGGGTTTTTTGTTTTTCATATATTTATCTAATATGAAATATATCATTACCGAAACACAGGATAAAAAAATACAATCATTTGTAAGACGACTTAATATTGTTGATGATTTTATTTCTATGTTGGATCCTAAAGATATTTGTAAATATTGGAACAATACAGAAAAAGATGCATTATTTTTTGCTGATGATGTTCTTGTTGGTGCGGTATGGGTAGTTAACGAAACCCTTGGAATTAAAAATTCATATGACAATAAAGAACTTTATAAATTTCTTGAGGACGCTGGTTATTACGATAAACTAATTAAAATATTTCATAACTCATTTGAATTATGCGAATAATAATAACTGAAAATCAAAAATATGTTCTCCGAAGAGTCCAACAATTTATTGATATTGTTGAGGAACAGATAGAGGGGTATGAATTAAATGAAGATGGTGCTTGGTGGTGTAGACATAATACCCCAAATACTTTTTTGGATCAGGTTAGAGATAGATCAATTGAAGAGTTTGTTAATAATAACTGGGATTTCTTTCATGATGATTCTGAAAAAGGTGGAGCAAATATGGATATTAGTATGTTAAATAATATTGTTGAACGGGAATATGGGAACTATATTAAGAACTTGTTTGTTCGTAAATGTAATAAAACACGATTTTAATTATGAAATATATTATCACAGAGTCCCAATTTAAAAATAAAATTTACGATAAGTTCCTTAATATGTTGGTGAGGGAAACCGAAATATTTGGTGGTAAAAAACATAAGTATATGAAGTATGATTATGTAGCATTTATAAAATACCCATTTTCTGAAAGAATACCTTCTGATTTGGCATTTAATGACCCTGAAGAATATACATTCACAACACCAGGAGGATTGATGGGAGAATGGCTTAAATTAATTGGTATTAATATGGAAGAATCAATGGAATTGGGTTATGAACTTTGGAAAAGATACAATGATATGTTGGAAGATAAAATAAAAGATTATATTAAAGATTTTCTTATCTAAATGAAATATATTATCATTTATTAAAAAAATAAATCAATTATAATGTTGTTATGAACAATTCACAGAAAGCAGAAAAGTATAATCAATTAATGTTTGAATATACAAGAGTACAAAACCAAATTTCATCTATTAAGGGTGAATCCATTAATTTAAATCAAAAACAAATAAACGAAATTAGAGAACTTGAGAATAGATTGAGATTCTTAATGGAGTCTGCATCTCGTTTATAATATGGCTTACATTGAACATAATTTTTTTCCTTTAAAGGTTTGGGTTAGAAATGAATATTTCTATCAAGGCAAAAAAGGTTTGGGTGAATTCACTCAAGGAGTTATTGTTTCCGTTAGATGTATGCCAGGACAAGCAGCATTATTCCAAGTTCTATTAGAAAATGGTGTGATGAGGGATAAGTTACCGTCACACGCATTACTCACAGAACCAAAATTACCTGATCCGGATCTTCCATTTCATTTTTTACAGTTATGGAATTGTTTTTCATATAATTTTACATTGTTTCATTTGAGTTATGTATATGACACAAATGTTGAAGTGTTTATGAAAGATAAAAAATGGTATTCAGGTAGTTATTATGCCACCATTAACTGGGGTTCAAATGATATGAATACGGATTTAACATTGGCTGAAGATCCGATGGAACATAAATCACATCACATTATTTTATTGGATAACGGACAAATCGCATTACAACCAAACAACAGAATCAAATGGTCGGAACCATCTTTTGTCACAAAACCATTCCCTGATAAACCAGATTTTTTGGTTAATAAAGATTGGTTTAATACTGAAGGGTATGATAAATGGAATACAGAAGATTCCGAAAGAATGTTTTACGATACTGAATAATTAGGTATTATAATATTTTTTTTATATAGTAGATATTTATTAATAAAAATAATTATGAAACATATTTTAAACAACCTATCATTGGAAGAAAAAAATTCCATTAGAGAACAACATAAAGGAGGAATGAATCTTATGATTGAAAATTTTGATAAGATGGTTAATAATAAATTAGGAACCGTAAAATCCTTTGACGATACTAAGGTAATCAAAGAAGATAATTTTCAAGGAGGAGGGTTAAACGCAACAGGACGAGGTACAGGATATTATAGAGATCAATTAGGTGGTGTTGTAAAACAAGAATTTAAGTTCGGTAAAGATAAAATGAAAACAGGTAGTGATGTTATTGATACTGGAACTAAAGAATATATTGATTTGGTAAATCAATTAAATCTAATTATGTTAAGTAAAACTGTTAGTAAACCAATCGTAACTGTTACAGGAGGGGCGTCTGCAGCTAAAGTATCAGCTAGTTATGATAATAACGCTTTAGCTTTAAGAAGAGCAAATAATTTAGTCGCTCAACTAAAAAGAGATATACCTGGAATTGAAAAAAAGGTAACTTTTAATGTAAAAGGGGTTGTTGACGCCAAAGCAACTGTGGTAAATTCTGATATGGCATATAAAGCACAATTTGTCAAAGTTAGTTTTCAAGCGGATGTTATTAATGATGTAAGACAATACATTGAGAGTGACAATACCACAGTTGATCCATTTGTTAGAGGATATAAGGATATTGACAGAGGTGGTGGTGGTAAAGATGATGACGATATAATCCCGATACCTTCAGGTAAATTAAAAAGAATTTGTGTTAAAATACCTGAAAGATTGGTTAATAAATACAGATTAAAAGTTAGAGAATTTAAATCTGAAAATGGTTTAAGTGATATACCATTCGGAATTTATGATGTTGATTAATATTAATCCCCTCTTTAGTTGAGGGGATTTTTGTTTTATTATATATTTATTTATATATGAAAATTATAATTTCTGAATCCCAAAAAAGTAGGTTGTATTCTATAATACAAAATCTGATTGACTCCGAGTTGAACAAAATTCGTGAGGAGTCGGAAGATTGGGGTTTGGGTGAGATGGACGAACTTGATGAAATCCAATCAATAGAAAGAATTGAAGTTGTCAACATATCTACTGTGGATGGGGTTAAAGTTTATATTAATATCTATAAAAATTCACAAAGAAATGATTTTCAAAACACTCGTGGAGAATTGCAATATTATATTCAAGACATCATACCAAATATAAAAATATTTATAAACGATATAATTGATGAAAGGACATTTGGACCTGGAATTGATTGGTAAATAATTGGTTATGAAATATATTATCACAGAATCACAACATAATTTTATTAAAAGAAGGTATTCCTTTATAAGACAACTAATGGATAGAGAACTTGATGATCAAGAACCTTGTTATTACAAATATCATGGGACAGGATTTAATAGTTATAAGCAAGCTGTTTTAGAAGGTGTTACAGAATTTGTTATGCAAGACTTCCCTAATTTTTTTGATATGGATGAGGGTGAATCTGATGAAAAGTGGTATATGATACACGATAGTTTAGAGGGTTTATTTAGTGAAGAAATTGAGTATTATTATGATAACGCCGATTGTAGCGAATACGAAGAGGGTTATCTAAATGAGTCTAATGTTATTAGTGAATTGGATAGAAACTGGATGGATTCGGAGTATGAAGAACAATATGATAGAATTAAGAAAGGTATTATTAGAAGTATTAAAAAGATGATGACATCATATGGTGAAAATGAAAGAGTAATTAATGTATATGGTGAAAATGAAAAAATTTTGATGTCATATCTTAAACAAAGTCGCGAATTATATTACGATAGATTAATCTCAGATATAATGGAAAACACATTACCCCACCCAATATGGTTCGTGAATGGTAAATATATTATGAGTGAAGTTTTTGAATCATTTTTCCCCAATAAACAAGTTAAACGATGTTCCAGTGCAAATATAGCTTAATTTTATTCCACCTAATGATATTTATTAATAAAGTAAAATATGAAGAATTTATTTATTATAGAAGAAAGTGAAAGAAATAGAATTTTAGGTATGCATGAAAATGCAACTAAAAATCAATATCTAACTGAAAATGAGGAGATGTCCGAACAAGTTGGTGCG
This sequence comes from Notodromas monacha, assembly GCA_905338405.1. Lineage (NCBI taxonomy): Eukaryota > Metazoa > Arthropoda > Ostracoda > Podocopida > Cyprididae > Notodromas > Notodromas monacha. The sequence goes on along the minus strand of CAJPEX010000024.1, from coordinate 288,676 downwards.
GGTATCAAATCAAAAGTTGCGGGTTTGGGACAAAGGATAAAAACTACAGCGCAGAATTTAAGAAGTGCAATTACACCTGGAAATGCACAAGATAGAATTACAGATAGTCCAAAATTGAATGCAGCACTTGGAAGAGTTAGATCAAGAGCAGCATCATTTGATAAAATTGTTAGTGATTTAAATAAGGATTTGGAGGAGATAGTTACGGAATCTAATAAATTTACAGGTGACGACAACCCATTTAGATTTGAAGCACAACAATTGATGACATTAACTAATAGTTATAGAACTCTATTATCACAGGTTAATACAAAAAATAATGAAATATCTAATTTCAAATTTAAGGAACCTGAATTAACCGCACCGTCAACAACTCAACCAGCCGCAACAACTACACCGGCAGCAACAACTACAACAACTACTACGGCGCCGGCATCAACAACACCGACAACTTAAAATATGAAAAAAGTAATTAGACTAACGGAATCAGATTTAACAAGGATTGTTAAACGAGTAATAAATGAACAACTTAGTTTGAGTGATTTAGGAAAATTACCTACAGGTGATATTAACAAACCTAAAAATGTAAGTAAAAAAGGTTCAATTAAAGATATTGCAAATAAAAATTTTAAAAACAAAGAAGATTTCAATCATGTTTATAAAATGACTCAAGATCCTAACACTACTTGGGTTATAGTATCTTCTACAGGAGATGTTAAGGTTGCTGGAGTCTCAAAAAATTTAAGTGGTAAACAACTAAAGTCATCGGATTTTATTGATTTAACTAATGGTGGTGAAATTACCCTTAAACCAAAAAATAAAGAAATAAATGCGGTTATGTATATCCAATTGGGTCGTAATGGGTCTATTGAATCTGGGATGGTATGGGACTAAAATAAATAAATAGAATAATATTATGGACGATAGAATTTTAAAAAATGAAATAATGAAAGAGATTAAACGAAGAGGACTTCTTGAACAAGAGGAACAGGACGAAAGAGAAGATGATTCTGATGTTGAGGAAACGGAAGAAGGACTTTATAAATTACCATCAAAAACAATCAAAATCTTAACAGATAGGATTAAAGACGAATACACCGCACACTATTTTTATAGAGCGGCAACAAATTGGTGTAGAGATAAAAACTATAAGAAAGCTGCAGAATTTTTCAGTAATGAAGCGGATGATGAATTAACTCACGCGAAAAAAATCCAAGAATATATGGTGGATTTTAACATCATACCTCAAATCCCTCAGGCACCAATTGATCACAAATTTGACAATCTTATTGAGATAGTTCACGGAGCCTATAAGATGGAATTGGGATTGATGAAGTCATATAACGAAGATTCTCAAGAGTTATTTTCCAATGATATGTCAACCTTTGATTTTTTAACTGAGTTTAGAGAAATCCAAAGAGGTGCTGTTATTGAATACAATGATTTGATTAACGGTAGTCAATTGGTTGACACTAAAGATAAATTCCAAGTACTATACTTTGAACAAACTTATTTTTAATAAAATTAATAAACAAATTAAAACCTCATCCTTTGGTGGGGTTTTTTTATTTTCATTATATTTATCGTTATGGTAGTAGAATTAACTAAAGAACAAGAAAAAGGTTTTGAGATTTTAACAAGAACATTAATACGAAAATTCCCATACATTAAAAGTTTAGAACTGATTAACGGTAGTGCATATCATATATGGATACAATTTGAAGTTGAGTTCTTTAGTTTTTTAAATTTTTACAATGCTCCACCAAATGATTTTTATACAAAATATGGAGCAAAAGGAATTTATGAGTATTTTAAAAGTAGCACACCCAGTCATTACACATTTACTATGGTTGGTGGTGATTCAGTAGAAGAATTTGGTAATGAATTTAATAAAAATTTTATAAAAATAATTAATATTCTTTACGGATCATTACCTGAACAATATATTAAATTTAAAGAAGATTGGTATGAAAAATCCCCAATAGAATTGGGGATTAGTTCGTTTTATGTTGTGGTTGATAAGAGTAAAGAAACCCCCACTCTCCGAGATATGTTAGATCCTGAATATGAAGGTGCTAGACAATCTCTATATCCATCAGAATCACCCGACTGATACTACCTCAAGTTCAAAAATTAATTTCTTACCTGATAGAGGGTGATTTGCATCTAATGTAACAGTTTCTTCATTAACTGCAAGTACGGTAACATTAACAGGACCTCCTGGAGTCATTGCTTGTAACATATCACCAACTTTAATTCCTTCAGGAACTTGATTTTTTTGTACTTCAGATACCATCATTTCGTTTGGTTGTCCGTAAGCATTCTCAGGTTCTATCTCAACTGTTCTTTTTTCACCAACTTCCATATCAATCAAACCATCCTCAAAACCTTTAATAAGAGTTCCTTCACCAAGTTTAACCGTAATTGGTTCTCTTCCCTCATTCAATGATGAATCAAAAATAGAACCATCTTCTAATTTACCTGTGTAGTGTACTGTTACCAGGTCTCCATTTTGTATTTTTGCCATAATAATTTTGTTTTTGATAAGTGTATGAGTATTTTTTTGTAATGTAAAATGTTTTATTGATATTTATTTCATATGAGAGAAATTATTCGTAAAGTTTTATTGGAGTCTGACTATTTGAAGAGGAAGGAGTTTGCAAAAAAAACTTTATTTAAGTTATGGGATAGAGAAAAATCTATGGGTAAACAACCAGTAATTAATGATGTGATTGCTCAAACTTTTGATGTTATGGCGTATGACTTAAATGAGATGTTAGTTGAGTGGTATGGAGGTGTTGATAAGGTATACGAAATAATAAAAAACAGATTATCAAATAAATTGATAACAACAGATAAAATTCAGGAATTGGAGGTTAATGTTGGAAATTATGATTTTACATTTGAATTTAAGAATATGAAAATGCGTAGAAGTCGTAGTGGAGGGTATGATTTGGAACTCCAAATGAATATAATTGATGGTGGAGTTGAGTTAATGACTGACGGTGAATACATTGATTTAATGAACCCAAGTTCTGTAAATGATGATTTATGGTGGGAAATATCTTATGAAATAAAAGATATTGCAGGAGATTTAATATATAAAATATCAAAAGAATATGGATTTGATAGTTTTTTAGGTGACATAATAATAGATTTTATATGAAATATTTAATTACAGAGTCTCAATATGAGATATTAATTGAGAATCAAAAATATGTTGATTCATTATTGGATAAAATTTCCGAAGAAGGGTACCAATCATTAAGTATTGATGAGAAAAGGTATTTGGATGAATTTTCTAAACACAAAGGGAATCCTGATGAGTTTGTTTACTCTTCTGATCAACACGACGAAAGAGAAGGTGAAGTGATTGAAGGTGAGATTTCTGGATTACCTATTAAGTATACATTTTCTGAGGAGGATGACAACAATGAAGGTATTGGTTATTATGGTGGTCTTGAATTCGATGGTGATGAATATTTTGGAGTTATAATCTCAGATGAACGAGGACATTTGGTGGGTTATGATTTCTATAGTGTTCTTTCAGATGATGATGTAAGATTACAAGATAATGTGGAAGGGATTGAACACGAAGTTTCTTTATTTTTTTCAGAAAATGTTCTTCCTGAATTACATAGGTAATAGAATTTTATAAAAAACGGTATATTTATATATTAAATAAAAGAAATTAAAAAAAATTATAATGAAAAAAGTAATTAGATTGACAGAAAGTGAATTGACTAACCTTATACATAGAATCATCGTAGAAACAGAAATGGGTATGGATCATGATATGATGAAGGATGGTGAAATGGAAGAAGTTTATTTGGACCAAGTAAAAAAGAAAAAGAAGAATCCAAACAAGATTTAATGAATAAAATGGAAGATTTACTTGGAAATAGTGAATATACTGAAGATGAATTGGTGAATAGTATGGAATCTATTTTGAACAAAGCTAAAGATTCTCATTACAAAGGTAAAGTTAAGTTAACTCACACATCAAAAGGAAAACCAATGTTTGCTTTTGAACCTGAACTTACTAAGATGCAAAAGTTGGCTGCAGGATCAAGAGGACAAGCTTACGGAAGATAATATCAAAAATTACAAATTTTGAAAAGGGACTTTAAGTCCCTTTTTTTATTCCTCAAACATTTCATCAATCATAACATTCGCGTTGTATGAAATTTCGTAAAATCTTTTGTAATTATATGATTGAATAATTTGTTGGATAAACACAATTGCAACACTCAAAAAAATGTAAGGAACGAATGTTGGAAACATGGTTACAAACAAAGTATATACGAATAATGAGGTGAAGAATAAAAAACTGATAACTGAAAATACCAATTTAGAATTGTAAGTGTTAACCATTGACTGAATCTCTTTTAATTTCTCGTTTGTTTCCATCGTTCTATATTTTATAAGTATAATACAAATATAATGTTTTTAATCTGATCTACCAAATATTTATTTAAGTATGAAAATAATTTTAAGTGAAAGTCAGTATATTAAATTAATTACTGAAGTTGAGGATATTGAACCATCAAAATCTGCTGTAAGGAATATTTGTGATAGTGAGAAGTTTTGTAATGCTCAGGGGGAAATAACTTTTGGACAATTGCGAGCATTGGTTGAGTCTACAACAAAAAAGAGATTATATCAGCATGTTGGTGAGGGCGGATTTAAGGCAACAATAAGAATGTTACCTTGGTTTTTACCCCAACTTATTATCGCAGGGGCAATAGGATCCGCAGCAAGAGCGATTAACAAAATAGTTAGACCGACATTAGAGGAAACTGATAACTATAAAACTTGGTGGGGTAGAGCGGTTATGAAGTCGTTTGATATTGTTGAGGGAGAGTTAGGGTTAAGAGATCCTTTATCAAAAATATTTTTTATATCCGATGGTCTTATGACAATGATGGATAACAAATACAAAGTTAAATTTGCCAAATACATTGCAGAATTAGCTAGTGAACAACCTGACGATGAGGTAGTTCCTGAATACTTTGTTGAAAACGAATTAAGAAAATGGGTTAATGATAAATTTCTTTTGGACCCACCACTACCACCAAAAATATGACTTCATTTATTAAACATTTGATAGTAGTTTTTGGACAACGATACGGTTCTTTTGTGTGGTTTGGTACCCACATTAGTTTAACACAAACAGATTGGCATTGGTTACTTGAAATTTTTTTATCCGTATTTATAAACTTTTTAATTATATTTTCGTTATACTTGGAGTGGAAAGATAATGAAAATGAAAAATTACAAAAAACTAACAATACCTAAAGATTCTGCTTGGGAAAGAAAATCAATATGGAGAAAATTACCTCTTTGGTTAAAAACATTTTTAACAGGTTGTAATAATCTAATTAAATGGACACCAACAATTTGGAAACAAAGGGACTGGGACGACTCATTCATCTTTGATATTCTACAAAAAAAAATTGAATTCCAAAGAAAGGAACTTGTATTATCAAATAGACATACCAGAATTAATATTGATAATCGTGATATGACAATAGTTCTCAATTTAATTGAGAAAGTTAGAAACGAGCATTATGCTACCGAATATTTGGATTATCGTGAAACTAAATTCCGATTTGAGGATATTGAGGGTAGACCCCATTATAAATCTTTAGAGTTAGATGTTGTATGGGAAGATGATGACACATTCTTATATAAGTACCCTTCCACAATTCGTAAAGTAATTAAAGATAAACCAGGACTTAACAAATCAGACCTTTGTTTTTGGGTTGCACAATACAATCAAGAAAAGGCACATAATCTATTATTTAAAATTTTAAAAGAAAGGATGAGATGGTGGTGGGATTAAAGTTTAACATCAAGTGATGACATAACAATTGGTTTTGATTTAATACCTAAAATCGGCCAACCATTATCCATCATAAAGTTAATACCATCGGGGTGAGATTCCACTGATTCCTCAATATTGTCAGTGTAAATTGTAATGGTAATCATATGACATTGTTTACTTCTAACCCAATTAATATCGTTAACAACTACCTCACTATTAATACCATATAAAAGATCTTTATGATTTTTTAAAACTTTATTTAGTATTATTTCAAGACGGTGTTTCATATATTGAAAATATAATAACCATAAATGATAAGACAATGGCTTCTTTTGCTAAAAGGCGTTCGTCAGATAAGAAAACAAACAAAACTTAATAGTATTTATCACATGAATATGAAAAATTTAATCTTAACTTTATTAATGGTGTTAACAACATCATTATCTTTCACACAATTTTGTCCGTATCTCGGAAACGATCAATTATTATCTTGTGGAATCAATTCAACAACACTAACTGCTGATTTAAGTCAATGCGGTGTTGGTGGTCTTAACCCAAATCAAACAACTAATTATGGTGTTAGTAACATTGCTTACTCTCCTGACTCATACACCAATGGTAACTCAGTTTTTTTAGGTGATGATGCAATATCTAACTCAATTCCGATAGGATTTAACTTTTGTTATTTTGGGCAAACATATACCAACTTTTACATTGGTTCAAACAATTGGGTTGGATTTTCTGCAGGACAAAACTCCACTTGGATAACAACTCCTATCCCTAATGGTTCAGGATCGGCACCTATGAATTGTATAATGGGTCCTTGGCAAGACATTAATCCTGGAATTGGTGGTACTATAAAATATGCGGTATACGGGACGGCTCCGTGTAGACGACTTGTTATATCGTATTATCAAGTACCTATGTTTTCGTGTACAAGCCAATTATATAGTAGTCAAATTAAAATTTATGAAACAACAAATATAATTGAAACTCATATTTTAAATAAACCAATTTGTGCGTCTTGGAACTCAGGTAATGCGGTTCACGGATTACATAATGCAAATGGAACACAATCTGTTTTAGTACAACCACCCGTTTCAACATCAATTAGAAATAATAACCAATGGTCAACACAAAATGAGGGAGTTAGATTTACACCATCAGGACCTGTAGTTAATCCTGTACTTACTTGGTACCAAGTTGGTAACCCAAACCCAATAGGTACAGGTCCAACGATCAATGTAACACCACCCCCACAAGGTGCAAACTACACTTGTCGTTTTGTATATCCAATTTGTAATGCAGGGTGGGCGGCTTGTAATGTGAGTAGTGGATTTGGTCCTGATACCGTTTTTGTTTTACCTGGACCACCGAATATACAAACATCTATAACATCATTTACCGAACCATTATGTTATTTAGGATGTGATGGAACCGCAACTGTAACCCCAATAAATGGTACACCAAATTTTACCTATTTATGGTCTAATGGACAAACAACGCAAACCGCAATAAATTTATGTGTAGGAGTGTATGATGTTTTAGTGACAGATGATAATGGATGTACAGGTAATTCTTCTATTACAATAAATCAACCAACACAAGTAATTTTTGATAACATCATTGAGTCTAATGTTACTTGTGATGAAAATGACGGATCAATAATTATGGTGGGTAATGGGGGAACTCTACCTTATAATTATTTTATTGATAATGTATCGTCTAACGACACTATCAATGGTTTATCAGGGGGTAATTATTTAATCTCAATTCAGGATGTTAACGGTTGTCAAATAGACTCTAATGTTTATCTAACATATCCGACACCAATCACACCATCCATATCACCTATTGATACGGTACAATGTATTCCTGGTAACTTTACATTTGTAAATACCTCATCACCATCTATTAATATGGTTAGTACTTTTGTTATGTTTGGTGATAATACTGACACAACAACATTATTAACGGATAATATCACTCACACATATGATTCAGTTGGTGTTTGGGATATCACAATGTCAATCACTTCTGATTATGGTTGTGTATATACTCAAGTATTTGATGATTTAGTTGAAACTCGTCCACTACCTACCGCACAATTTAACATCTCACCAAATCCAACGACATTTTTTGAAACCTCGGTAATGATGCAAGATCAATCATACTCTAACATTGTTAGTTGGTATTGGTATGCACCTGATGGATCACCAATGGTAAGTACTTATGATAGTCCGACAATTACATTCCCTGAAGGAGTTACAGGACAATATCCTGTTTATTTAACGGTTATTGATAATCTCGGATGTTCAGATACCACATCAAGAATTTTAACCGTAGAGAGTGATGTATTATCATTTATTCCAAATACATTTACACCTGATGGGAATGAGTACAATCAAGGTTGGGGATTTAATTTTGCGGGTATTGATGAATACCGATTTAATTTATATGTCTTTAATAGATGGGGAGAAATGATATGGGAGTGTCACAATCCTAATGAAACTTGGGATGGTACATATAATGGTTTCCCTGTACAACAAGGTATGTATGCTTGGAAAGCGGACTTTGGTGTGGTAAACACTGATGAAAGAAGAAGTATTAACGGTTTTGTAAATGTAATCAGATGAGTTTAGAAATTTATACTGCAATATATACACCTATTGTAATAGTAGGTGTATTCATTTTCTTAATTTTATATCGAAAAGAAAAGTAAATAGTTATTTGTGTTGGTTTGTGATATTTATTGATATGACAAAACTTTCAAAAATATCTTTATTTATTTCAGTAATTGTAATGATTACTTTTTTTACAACACAATCATTAGTAGTATTTAATTTTATACGATATGTTGATGAAATTGGGTATTTTGGTTACGCCTGTTTTTTGGCATTTTTACCATTTTTTGCGGTTGTTGTTTTAGAATACCTGAAAAAAAATAAAATAGGTAAAACCCATAATCAGTATATTAAAAAATTAAATAAAACTTTAATATCTCAATCACATAATCCTTTATTTTATGAAGGTAATACAACAGAAGGTGCTAAAGTTTTAACTAAAGAAGTAACCGAATCAATAAGTGCTGATAGATGTTCAATATGGTTATATAATGAAGATAAAAGTGGAATTATATGTGAACAATTATATATTAAATCTGAAGATGAGTGGTATCAGAATATAACACTCTATAAAAAAGATTTCCAACCATACTTTTTGGCGTTATTAATAAACCCAATCATTATTGCAAATGATGCTGAATCACATACCGCCACTTCTTGTTTTACTGAAACATATTTAAAACCACTTGGTGTAAAATCTATGTTAGATGTCCCTATTGTTTACCGTGGAGAAACGATAGGTGTTATTTGTATTGAGTCATTAACCCTTAGAGATTGGGATAATGCTGAAGTTAATTTCGCCCAACTATTATCATCCCTTTATACTTTTGCTTATTCAGTTAAAGAAGGAAACGATTTATTAAGAAGAAATAAGGAAACTGAAAACTTTTTAAACGAAGCGTCAATTATTTCAGTGGCCGATAAATACGGTAAAATCACATATGTTAATAAAAAATTTGAGGAAGTTTCAGGTTGGTTGTTAGATGAAGTTAAAGGTAAAGATCATAGTATTGTAAACTCTGGATTACAACCTGACGGATATTGGGGAAAGATGTATGAAAAAGTAATGAAAGGTGAGGTATGGAATGATGTTGTTACCAATAAAGGTAAGTCAGGAGAACTATATTATGTTGATACATATATTAGGGCAAGATTTGATAAAGATGGTAAATTAGAAGGGTTTTCATCAATCAGACAAGATGTTACAGATTTAATAAAAAGTTCACAGGAAATTGAAAAGAAGAACACTTATTTGGAACATGCTGCTAAGATATTAAGACACGATATGCATTCAGGTATTAATACCTATATGCCAAGAGGATTAAGTTCGTTGGAACGAAGATTAAGTCATGAAGATATTACTTCATTAAAAATAGAATCACCACTTAAAATGATTAAAGAAGGGTTGAAACACTCACAAAAAGTATATAAAGGAGTTTATGAGTTTACTAATCTAGTTAAAAAAGATGTGGTATTAAATAAAACTGAATGTAATTTAAAAACCATTTTACACGACTACCTATCATCAACAGCATATTTAAGTCAAGTAATTATTGAGGACTTACCAACAATTGATGTTAATGAGGCGTTGTTTTGTACTGCAATGGACAATCTTATCAGAAATGGTTTAAAGTATAATGATTCGGATAGTAAATTCATTAAAATTTATTCCGACGACAGTAACATTTATGTTCAAGATAATGGTAGAGGAATTACACAAGAAGATTTTGATAATTTGTCTAAACCATACACCAGAAAAGAAGGGCAAAAAGAATCAGGTACCGGTTTGGGGTTAAATATTTGTGTTGCAATTTTAGAGGAACACGGGTTTAATATCACTTGTGAGAAAAATGAAATAGGAACAAAAATGAAAATAAAAATAAAATAAAAAACAAAAAAGAAAAAATGATTGATTCAATTTTATTGGTGGATGATGAAGATTTATTCCATTTAGTATTTGAAGACGCTTGTTCATTACTTGACATAAGTTTGTCTTTAAACGCATTAAATAGTTCTGACGAAGCTGCAAAACTATTCCAAAAATGGTTCCAAAGTGGAGACAATAATGATAAACCTGAATGTGTGTTTGTTGATTTAAATATTATAGGTAGTTCTTTTGATGGTATAGAATTAATTAGAAAAATTAATTTTGAGTATGGTAATCATGTGGTTATTGGAATAATATCGTCAAGTAATGAACCTGAAGAACAAGCAAAGGCGATTCAGGCAGGTGCTCAATTTTGGATTATTAAATCTGATGACATTGAACCTCGTTTGGAAGAATTTAGAAATGATTACGAAGGTTACAAAAATAGAACATTACCATTTAAAGTTTACAAATGATAAAAATAGATAGTAATACTAAAAAAACATTGATGGATTTATACCTTAAAAAAGGTATAGGTCTTGAGGGTAATATTACTAAACTTATTGATACTGAAAATGATGAGGACTTTAAAAAGTATTTAAAGGATTGTGAAACAAAAGACGGAGACAAAAGAAGGAAACGTCTTGAGATGACAAAAAAAATACAAAAACAAAATGAGGAACTTGTAATTTTAAATCAAAAAAACGAAAAAATGATGGAAGATCTTCAGTCAACCTTAAAAGAAACTGAAGAACAAAGGGTAAAAATTGAAGCACAAAATGAGGAGTTAATTAATTGGAGAGAAGAAAACGAAAAAATACATCAAGACCTACAAAGAGAAATGATTAATTCTGAAAGAGCGAGAATACAGGCGGAAGAAGCAAAAACAAATGCCTTAAATGACTTGGATATATTACAAAAAAGAAATCAAACTGAGTTAATATCAACAATTGTTAGGGTTGCTCTTTGGATTATTATGGGTGTTGGGGTTGTTACAACTGGAGTTTATGTTTTTACACTTGTAATGGGTAAAGACACTCAAGTTATTAGTGCCGCTTGGTCAAATATATTTGGTATTCTTTTAACAAACGCTTTTTCAATCGTAGGAACCATTATGGGTATTAAATACGCAACAGAAAATAAACAATAAAACAAAAATTATGTTATTAAAAGTGGGATCGGAAGGGGACGATGTAAAAAAACTCCAAGAAAAATTAGGTGTAGAAACTATAGGTAAATTTGGACCTAAAACTGAAGCGGCAGTTAAAGCTTGGCAAAAAGCGAATGGGTTAAAAGACGATGGTATTGTTGGTGATGCAACTTGGTCTAAATTATTTGGTGAATCACCGCAGGTAGTTAAAGAAGATGTGGTTATTATACCCGTAGAGGGATTAAACATTGAGAAACTTAAAGGGGCTATTCCTGATACGGTAATTGCACAGATTGCAGAAACCGCAAAGAAGTTTAATATCACAAACAATTTGAGGTTGGCTCACTTTTTAGCACAATGTGCCCATGAATCAGGTAATTTTAAGGCGGTTTCGGAGAATTTAAACTACTCTGCTGACGGATTAAAGAAAACATTTGGGAAATACTTCCCTGGAACCCTTGCTGAGTCATATGCAAAACAACCTGAGAAGATTGCGTCCCGTGTTTATGGTGGAAGAATGGGAAATGGTGACGAAACAACCAAAGAAGGGTATAAATTTAGAGGAAGAGGATACATTCAGTTAACTGGAAAGGCAAATTATGTAAGTTTTACTAAGTTTATTGGTGAAGATTGTGTTACAACCCCTGATTTAGTGGCAAATAAGTACCCATTGGCGTCTGCGGCGTTCTTTTTTGACTCAAATAAGTTGTGGAGTATCTGTGATTTAGGATCATCAGACGATGTTGTGACAAAAGTAACAAAAAGAGTGAATGGAGGGCCTCATGGACTTGAGGATAGACTCACAAAGTTCAAAAAGTACTATAGTTTATTAAAATAATTGACAATTTAGGTTAAAACCACTATAATTACCCTATAAATTTAAAAAATATGGTATTAACAGTGGTTTTAATCGTTTTTACACTTGTTTTGAGTGTATTTTCAATAGGTTTGTTCATTTGGTGGAGAAAATACGGTAAAGAACTGTTTTCTATGGTAAAAAAGATGAATAATTACACAAAAAATCAAAATTTTCCCTTTGATAGTGATATTTTAAGACAAAATCTTAATTTTCCTAAAGATTTTAGTGAAAATTTAAAAAATTTACAAGATTTATTGGGAAAATCACATAAAAAACACTAAAAACCCCTATTTTTAGTGTTAATTTAACCTATTTTTACTAAAAAAACCCGTTTTTTTGTCAAAATTGATGTTTTTTTCATCATTTATAGTCAAAATTTGACATATTATAGTGATTTTTTGTTGGTTTTTAACCCTATTTAAGGGGTATTTTACCCTATTTTTCATCAAAAATCATTGATTTTATAGGTAAAACTACCGTATAAAAGAATACCTTATTTAAACCTTTTTCTTCAGGTATTTAACTTCTACCTCATATGGACCAGTATTTGTCTTTAAATTGTCATATTTCCATATAACAGTACAGTCGTCATAAGTGAAAACTCTCTCAAATTTAACTTGTTCTGGTAATTTCTTGGTGTTTTTTGAACTCATATCTTATTATTTTGTGTTTGGTTCACAAATATAGTAAAAATATCAATAAAAACCAAATTACTTCCTCAAAGTGTGGTCACAGTTTCTATACCATTCAAGGTATTCTTTCCTGTCGTTAATAACTGTTTTACAAAACAATGTAACCGTAAAACCAAAAAATATTATAAATCCTATCATATCAACAATATATAGTAAAAAAACTTATAAAGTGTGTTACGATAACATTAAGTTTAGGTTATAAAAAACCCCACCTTTTGAGTGGGGATTACATAAAAAACTAATAATTTATCCTTCAGGTGTCTCTTCGTCCTCTGATCCGTGTTTCTTATTGATAAATTTATCAACAGAACCAATTGCAAATGAACCTAATACTAAAATTAAGAATGAGTTAAAGATAAATTCATTAACCACCAATGGAGCTCCCATAAAACCTGTGATAATGTCTGCACCAGCAAATAAACACATCATTAAAAATGCGATAAACCCTACTACAGATTTTTCGTTAATAGAATTGTTGTCACAAAACAACTGATTAAAAAATTTTTTCATAATACTTGTTTTATATATAAATATTAAAAAAAATACCAAAAACTATTTACTTTAATATCTGATATAATATACTAAACGAATTTTTAACCAATAAAAAAAGGGACAGTAGCGAATTGTCCCTTTTTGGTGTTGCCTTAACGACAACGGTCCTAATTAAATTCTTATTGTCCTTTAACTAAATTAACACATTGTTTTAAGTACTCTTTAGTTCTTGGGGATGGAGTATACTCGTCCTCTTTAACCTGTAGATTCAATATCTTTTCAATATCTTTAACTAATTCAGTACCGTGCTCGTTTTCTTTATATAATTCAATGACTTTATCCATTGCTTTATGACAATCCCCACTAGTTTCATCATAATAGTTCTTATTTCTGAATCTGTTGAGATTATTCATCATTTCGTAAGCCAAGTGTTCTCCACCATCTTTAATGTCCTTAAACAATCTAATATTGTTTAATATACCCAATGTATCAACAAATCCATTAACACCTCTATTTCTTTTTGTAACTCCTGGTGAGTATTTTGCAAATTCCTCAGAATCCCCAACGATTTCATCCAACTGAATTATATTCTCAGGAATACATCTTGGTTTAACTTTTTTCTTTTCTGCGGAACTCATGCTATCATCTTCTTTGATGATTTTATATAGTGCTTTTCTAATATCACTTTCTTTAACTAATCTTCTCATAGTGTAACTTTTTAATATAAATATCAAACATTATTGTATTTATAAATATAAATATACCTGAAAAATGAATAATATTAAACAGATTGTTAGAAGAGTTATTTCTGAAACTTTTATTCCTAATATGGTTTTAACTGAAAATGTTAAAATATCTAAGAATTTGGGTTATCACATAAACAATAAAATTACTTTATCCGAAAGCGTTTTTAGACCATATTCAGATAGTTACTTTAATTTGGTTTGTGAAGTTAGAGATTTATATAATAACGGATCAATTCAATTAAATAGATCAGATAAATGGTTAATTGAAACTGATTTAGGTAAGATGGTTAAACTATCTTCAGGTGAATATGTTTCATTGGATTGTCCTTATTTAATGACTGAGGAAGAACTATTATCTGAAGCTGAATATCAAGGTAAGAAAGTTAAAGTTGGGTACCCAATGAGAAACTCTGGTGGTGGTAAAAAGTATAAAGTATATGTTAAGAACCCATCGACAGGTAAAATCAAAAAAATCACATTTGGTGATGTACATGGAGGATTAACTGCTAAGGTGTCTAACCCTGAAGCAAGAAGAAGTTTTGCTGCAAGACACAAATGTAAAGATAAGAAAGATAGAATGAAAGCTGGTTATTGGGCTTGTAGAATTAATCGTTATGGACACCTGTGGGGTGGTAAAACATATGGAGGTTATTGGTGATTTATGAAATTAACTAAAAAAATGATTGATAGGTTAGAATCATCAGTAAAAAAAATTATTGATGGTTATGAACCATTTGAGTATGGGACAGACGATGAGGACCTAAAGTTTGTTAAAATTGAACCATATATTTTGTGGAATAGGTATCAATCAAATTACACCATAAATTTATTTTATATTTTTAATAAATTCTTCTCACTTCCTGCAAAAAATATGTCTATACAACACGGATTGGAATTGATTAAAAGAATTAAAATGGTATTACCAATTCTTGAGAATGCGGATTATGATATTCATATTAAAACAAAGAAAGAATATAAACAATATGAGGACGAATTAATACCCCAAGTAAGAAAATTTCTACCTGAGCAAAAGATGATAATCAAAGAAGAAAAATATACCGAAGAATATTTCCAAAAGATGGAAAATAGAATCAATAAATTCTTATCAAAATTTAAACCATTAAAAAGTGAAAATTTTGTTGGGTATACCGCTATTGTAGGTAAAGAAAACCATCACGACGGATTAAGTGTTAGGATAATTGCATTATTCAAAAAACCATTTACTCAAAATGATTCGGATATATCTAATGCCCAAATTAAAAAAATGATACCTATATTAAAAGACGGAATTCCTCAATTAGGTAATGCAGAAATAAAAGGGGGTAGTAGTTCAACAATTGAAAGTCATAAACAAAATTTAGGTTGGGAATTAAAATGGTTGGGTAGAAAACTTGATGAATCAACATTACCATTTAAACAAACAACTAAGGATGGAATAAAAACCAGAGTTTTTGATAAGAATATTGATGACCACGAATTAAAATGGCATCGTGATGAAAGAGACAGAATTGTTGAAGTTGTAAAGGGTAGTGGATGGAAATTTCAAATGGACAATGAATTACCGAGAACATTAAAAGAAGGGGACAGATTTACCATCCCCTCCGAGATCTATCATAGAGTGATTAGAGGTAGTGGTGATTTAGTTATTAAAATCAAAGAACTTTGATTATTCAACCACCACATAATCAACGAACATAAGGGAACTTAAATTTGAAGGGTTTCCACCCGCATATGATATTGCACTTTGTAAAGATTCTTCAATTTGTTTTAATTTGATAAAAATAGATTCTTCTTTATATGGAATATATTTTTTAATCCCTTCAATTCTATTTTCTTTTCCTGATTGTTCTGAAGATGCCGAACCCCAAAAAGTTTTATGCCATTTATCATTGATTTGGATTAATTTACCTGGTGATTCTTTATACCCCGCAAGCATTCCACCAACCATAACCATAGAACCTCCTAAAACAAGACTTTTAACAATGTCAGAATGTTCCTTAATTGATCCATCTGCAATAATTTGTTTTTTCGCAATTCTAGCGCAATCTCGTATCATACTTGCTTGCCAACCACGATTACCGAAACCTGTTGAGTGATATGTTGTACAAGCGGATCCACCACCTATACCTACTTTAACTGAGTCACATCCCCATTCTTCTAAATCTTTAACCGCTTCAGGTGTGCAAACATTACCACCAATAATAAATGTATGAGGTAATTTCTTACGAAGAAACTCAATCATTCTCTTCATCTTAATACAATGTCCGTGAGCAATATCGACGGTAACAAACTCAGGTATTAAATCTTCATCAATCAGTTCCTCAACTAATGAGTACGAATCGTCATTAACACCAATAGATATTGATGAAAGTAAGTTTTGTTGTTTCATATTTCTAATAAATGAAACTTCATCAATCTCAAATCTGTGTAAGATGTAAAAATATCCATTCCTTGCTAACTCAATTGCCAATTTTTCATCAATGATACTTTCCATGTTTGCGGGAATCACAGGAAGTTTAAATTTGTAACCACCAAATTTTACAGATGTATCACAATCTGATCTTGTGTATACATAACTGTACTGTGGGATTAATGTTATTTTGTCAAAATCAAACTTCTTGCTCATACTTACCTTCTATTAGTTTATTTATTCTGTTTTTTCCTTTTTCACCAATCGGAATTGGGTTTCCATATTCACTTATTTGAACAAATCTGATATTTGTTTTTAATACGATAACTTGATTTCCCGTGTAAACATCGTGAGCTCTCGCCTCCATATAAAGTGTGATTGATGTTGTACCTATTTTAGATGGATAACCATATATTTTTAATAGTTGCCCTTCTTTCGCCGGTTTTTCAAAATTACATTTATCAATAGATACTGTAACCATTCTTGGTGAATCACATAATTGCATTGAGTATCCAGCCGCGGCAGCATCAATCCAAGCCAAAAGTTTTCCACCGAATAAATTTCCGTGAAATCCTAAGTCTGATTTTTTAATTGGGTGAGTGTTTAATAATTCCATTGATTAAGTATAATAATTAAAAGTTAACAATTCAAACTCATAAGAAAAATAAATGTTATATTTATTAGTATGAATATCAGAGGAACAATACGAAAAATAATTAATGAAGACAATAGAATGCGTGAACCAATTCGTAAAATAGTTAGAGATATAATATCTGTGGTTAAAAATGAAGATGAAGGGGAATTTTATTTACCTGAGTACTTTGAAGACGATGATTCTATGGTTTACGAGTTCAGTAAGTTAAATCCGTTCTCTGTTGATGTAATTATTGAATATGGTAAATATGGTGTAAATGCGTCTTATCTGAGAGACGATGAAATCATAATAGTTAAAATTCAATACGATAAAAACGATAAAAAGAATATTTTATATAAATTAATTGGTGAACTTAATGAATTAATTGCTCATGAATTAAGACACCTAAAACAACACAAAACAGGTTTATTTGATTTAGATGTTGAGGAACCTGAATCTCCTTTGGAGTACTATACCCAACCTCATGAAATAGACTCCCAGTATTTTGGATTTAAGAGGTTGTCTAGGTTAACAAAAAAACCATTTAATAAAGTGGTTAAAAATTGGTTTGATACCCACAAAGAACTACATCAATTAAATAATAATGAAGTTGAGATTGTTGTAGATAAAATTTTAAATTATAGAAAATAATGGCACACTATACTGAAACATATAATCCCGAACTAATAAAAAAACTTGACAAAATTAAATACTTGATACTTTCAATTGGTGGTATTGAAGATAGAATTGATTTTGAGGTGGACATGAATTCAATTAACGGAGAGATATACTCATTATCAATTTATATTAGTAATGATTTTGAGGTTGATGGTTTGTTAGAGGAGTTTATTGAAATCTTTAATGATTTAGATACTAAAATGCGTAATATATTTAAAAAAATTAAATTAGATGAACATTTAAATTTGAATCGTTCTTATCAAAATGATTATAATGGAGGTATGATTGAATATCTAAATTTTGAGAATAGGTACGGAACTTTAAATTACACCATTCATTTCCTATTACATATTTAATTTCTGAATCTATTAATAATTTTTCTGATTACCTCTCTAACAATAATACTTGATCCGATAATCACACCATAACTTAATAATCTTTTTATAATTTGATTAATAGTTGTTTGATCGAAGCCCATTTGAGCCATTTCATACAATTGAGGTAATACCGGAATTAAAAATGTATATGCCAACATATTAGATACTTTGAACATCGTTATATTCAAACTTTCTACAAAGGATAAAAAGGTATCTTTAAGATTATTTGCCGCAGATAACATCTTATCAAATACCTCAACTAATCCCCTTTCTTTAATCTCAGAAAGTATTTTTACCAAAGCCTTTTTGTTTGAGGTGTAATAAGTAACCATAACTCCCGTAACAAGTAAAGATAAATCAAGACTTGTTAATTCAGGATGTTCACCCTCAATAAATTTTGTTACGGGCATCATTAAACCGCCAAGGGTTGATCCCCAACTTAATAAGAATCCAAAATCAAGTCCAGTTACCGTTTTAGCCTCCTTTAAAACCTTTTCAGTAAACTCACCCATTGACTTATAACTCTTCAAAATCTTCTCAGATAAACCTTCGGTTAACAATAATTTATTCTGATTTTCTGATATTACTACTTTCATAATTACAATAATAAATATATCGTATATTTATTTGTGTATGGCAAGATTAAATTTAAACCCTGAATTATCAAAAGGAGATAGAGTTATATGTATCTCAATGGATGATGAATACGCTGCAGTCCCAACAGGAATACCGGGAACAGTAACCCATGTTAGTGTTGTTTTTGGTGAAAAACAATATAATGTTAGTTGGGATAACGGATCCAAACTAGCACTTATTGATGGTGCGGATAAATGGATGAAGGAAGAGGATATGTTAAATAGAAGAAGGAAAAAAACCGATGAATCTGTTTTTGTAACCAAAAAAAAGAATTTTTTAAAAGAAAACTTCTTTCAACAAAACTTAGACTTATTTAGAAATTTTAATGTTAGATTATTACATCAATACTTAAAAGCTTTAAGAGAGTCTGGTGTTACAAATATGTTAGGTGCCGCACCATATCTTTATATGGGTAGAGAACGAATTGCACATCAACATCATTATGAAGATTTTGATGGAGAAAGAGAGGAGGCGTTTGAGAGGGTTCTTGATATGGCAGATGAGATAAAAGATGAGATGATTCAAGGAGCAATTAAAATTCTTGAAAAAACTAATCAGGAGGTAACCCCAAGAAGGGCATCAAGACAAATTGAGGAATATGCAAGAAAAATGTTAATGGCATATACAAAAATGGCTGGAGGGCATTTAAATCATTAATGATATTTATATAAAAACTAAAATTATGGCACAATATTTTTTCGGAATAACAAAAGAGGAGAAAGAAAATATTCTTAACCAACATAAAACCGTATATGATGGGTATGTTACCCAATATGGACAAAGTAATGAACAACCTTTATATGTTCAAGATTTTGCTAACGATAAGAACGGAATTACCGTATCTAATAAAGGTGAGGTTAAAACCTATACAAACATGAACATCAACGAGTCTCACTCAGGTTTGGATATGATTGGTGACGGTGACGATGATTTAATTAACGGAACCGTTGATATTGATGACGAATCAAACTGGGAAGATGAAGGTATTGAATTTATTTCATTAGGATTGAGTGATGATGACTGTCACGAATGTGGTGGTGAAATGGAAGAAGGTTGGGATAGTCCGGAAATGAAAAACCGTTATGATGATTATTCATCTAAAGATTATAGAGATTTACCAAAAGTATTTGGACACGGAATGTCTGATTATGAAGGAACAAGATTAATTGATCCTGAAATGGAAGATGACGATTTTGAGGAATTTAACGATAATTATAACGATGATTTTAATTACGGTGAAGACTTTGAGGATGATGATGATTTTGAACCAATATTTGAAGATAATTTCTCTGATGAGGTGGATGATGAAATCCTACCTGAGTTTACAGAAAAGTTGAATGAATCATTGGATATGTTTAGAAGATTTAAAAAATATAATTAATTATTTCTTTTAAACATTAATTAGTTAATCTTTACTCAAATGGAAATTAACGAAATAGTATCATACTACATACACGAGGGATCAAGGAGATTAGAGGTTTCCTTCAGATTGATGAACGACAACGACGACGAGGTTAGAAACGATATCATTAATATAGATGAAGCCGAGGATTTCGGTTATAATTTAATCCAGGAAGGATTTGATTTATTTGATGATGAAGATAATGAAGATGACTTTGACGATTTTGATGACTTTGACTCAATTGATGAAGAAACTCTAATTACCTACCTTAACGAATATTATATCGTTAACCCAACAAAATTACCAAAACCTGAATTATTTTAAGAGTTGATCCATTAAGGACCAACTCTTGTTAGAATTAAAGTTACCGATACATTAGAACCAGCACTTCCGTTAGCCCAAGTTCCTGTGGTACGAAGAACCAATGTTTCATTACCATCATCAACAATCTTAAATGTTCTCGTTGATCCATCAATGTCAACTTGGATATACCCCAAATCAAACTGAGTGGTTTGTCCGTGAACATAGTAGTAATATTCTTTAGTCCAATTAACCGAACCATCAGGATTATCAATTGGTTTGAATCTCATCATGGAATAATCCATATGGATTCGAGTAAAACCAACTTCAATTGAATCCATTGGAAATTTCTCACTTGGGTTTACATACAAATCACCTGGGTAATAAACCATATTATTACTTGATGAAGTATTATCAACTTCTTCGTATGTTACCTTATCAATACGGTACTCACCACTCAAACTAACAAGAGTTGATTGTTCGTATTTAACACAAGAAGTTAAAAGAAAAATTGACACGAGGAAATAAAGAATTCTTTTCATAGTTTATTTGTTTATTATTTTATGAATACAAAGATATGGAAATTTATTTAATCTACAAGTATTTATATAAATAATATGGAAACAAATTTAGACGAGTTAATTTACTTGATGAAAAAATATACCTATACCGATGATAACAATGGTGAAATAGGTGAACAAGACGACGCTGGTGGAGGTGCCGCTGCAACAGGAGGTGGTGGTGAAGGATACCCTACGGTTACAAAGTGGGAAACAGGACTCACTAGAAGTGTTGCAAATACCATAGACGATAAAGTGACTTGGAAGTCCTTGAATAAACTTGTAAGAGGTAAGGCGAACACATTATTATGAATAATACTGATGAAATATTGAAGAGAATACTTCTTAATATGAAGTACGATTCAAGAAAAACTTTGAAGGAAAATAGTAATTTATTATCTGAAAACGATAAAAGAGATACTAAAGAATATTGGGATAATCTTTACAAAAAAGGTAAAGTAAGTAAAGATATGTATGATTATCATATTGAAAGGATTGAGGGTTTAGAATTAACTAAATCTTTTACTAAAGGTATGAAACAAAAAGAATTTCAAGGCAACGAGGAATGGAATGATCAACCCAAAAATTCGGTATATAATGTTTATGACAAATCAACTATAGTAACTTATAAATCTGTAATACCTGGCAAATTTTTAACCGCACCTTTACTTGGGACACCTAGTGTAAAACCATTATCTTACCATAGTAAAAATCAACCTTACTACGAAGAAGGCGCAAAAAGAATGTTTGGGTTGGCTTGTCAAGTACTTTCAGGGACAAATGATAAATATAAAGTTGGGTATGATAATATGACAGATTATTATATGGATGATAATGGTAATAGATGTCAACCAACAAAATCATACATTGAGATAACAAATACTGGTAGAGATAAAAAGTACGATTACCAAAGAATATCCGACATGGATAATAGAAATAAGGAATACTTTTACCGACAAAAAAATACCACAGAATGGAAAACACCGAATTATAAGATGAAAGAATCTATAATGAGTGGAGTTACATTTGATTCAGGAGGAATAAACATCCAAGGGATAAAACAAAGAACTAAATATGAATACCCAGCAGGATGTAAACCTTTACCATTTGATACTTGTTTAAGATGGTCGTGGAGATCACTTTATGAATATGGAGGTGTTGATGGAGGACTTGATTCATTTGAATATTTTGAGAACAAAGACTCAACAAAAATAACTTATAAAGCGTGTATTAAAGGGGCTAACAGTTACACACCTTGGTTATCTGAATATGCTGGTTATTATGATACATCAAAAATATCGGAAGGTAGTTATAACGAATCTTTAGGGGTTAAAATTGGGATGACTTGCCCTGAAGACGCAATAACATCATTACCATCAACACCAAGTGTTTATTACGGTAGTGAAAATAATCAATCAGTTTCTGATTTAGAGAAAAAAGATGAATTGGCTCGTAAATATTCCGCAGAAGCGGAATCTTACTATAAAGAAAAATCCGCATACAATAGAGTAGGTGAAAGAACACAATTAGAAATTGATGCAATGTCTTCAGTAGTATCGGGTGGTTTAAGAATTGTAGGAAAATAATATGGAAAAGAATTTAAAACAAATATTATCGGAAATGAAAAAACTTATGGAATATAACCCATCCATAGGTAAAATAATTAGCGAACAAGATCCAGATTTTGACATTGACCCAAGATTAGGCACTCAAAAATCTGATCGTTTGGGTAAAGGAGGTACATTTGATAGACAACAAAAAGAATTAACAAGAAAAGGTGTAAAATCAACTGATGGATATTTTTATAGACAAAGTTTTAATGAACATAAAGGATACTTTGATAATAATATGATGTTAGGAGAATGTTTTGATATAATCAATTTCACTACAAATGATAATGCACTAACTTCAATGAATATTCCTAAAGATAAAATGTTTAAAGACGAAATCGGGTATTATATTAAAGGTAAAACCAATGCATACGGAGATTCAAGAGACATTAGAATTTATTTACCAAAAGATGATTTTTTTAGAAATTTAAATGGTGTTGTTAAATCATTTATTGCTTACCAAACTTGTAATGATCAAAAAAGAAAACAAGGAGGTAGAAAATATAATTTAGTGTATCAATTAACAGATCCATCAAAAGCGGTTATAAATCAAATTATTGACGGTAATGGGTTTCAAATAATAGATGATGAGGTATCAAGGGGATGGACAATAAGTCAATTTGGTGGTAGTCAATCAGGATATTTTAGAAGTAAATCTGAAGAATATGATGATGTAATTGGTGGTGATCCGAGTTTAAAGGGATCTTTATTACCTCAAGATTTTTCTGAATTTTCATTAGATAATTACGGTGAAGAATATGGTAGATCAGATTTTGATATATGGTATGATTCAGGTTGGGGAACTGCCGTGAGTATTGGTGTTGCAATTTTAGCGTCTATCGTTACTGGTGGTATTGCGGGAGCTGTTGGATTAACAAGTAGAGTTGCGATTTTAGGAGCTGAATTAGCGGGAGAACTATTAATTGCAATACCTGAGGCAATATATCTAAAAGGTAGAGGTTTAAATAGTGGTGCTGCAATGGTACTCATATTTTCATTAATACCTGTATTAAACGCTAGTGGATTCGCAAAAAAATTAACAGGATCATTAACAGATAAGGAAATTAAAAATTTAATAAACCAAGTTAAGGATAAAGCGCCAAACTTCAAAACACCAGGAGATGTTAAAGATTGGATTAAAGGTTTGGACGATAAAACTAGAAAATTTGTTGAGGAAACGTTACAATATGGTTCAGACGCATTAAAACAGGTTAATAAAGAAGCCTTAGTTAAAGACATTGAGTCGGGGTTAAAAAAAATAGCTAATGAAAAAATATCAAGTAAAGTAGTGATTAATGAATTACAAGAAAATGCCGATAAATTATTTATGGATTATGCCAAAAATTACGGAAGTACATTTAAATTAATAGGACTTGATTTGGTGGCGGTTTTTTCGTCTATGCCAATAATTAAAACATTAGTTAAAGACGATGAAGAAATAATGAAAGACCCTCAAGGTTTTTTAGAAAATGTTAAGAAGAATATTGAATTGGTTTTTGGAAATACTGACGAAAAGATTAGGAAAAAAGCCGAAGAGGAATGTAAAAAATTACAATCAGATTTTATTAATGCAACAACAACAGATGAACAATTAGAAAAAGGTAAATTATATCTTAATTTTTTAAGGGATATTGGGAATACCGGTAAAATAGATTATGAAGAAATGAGTACTGAAGCGTATAAAGTTTTGTTACAAATGGTTTTATATGATATTAAGAAGGAATATTATGTTGCTTATGCAAATAATCAAACTAAAGAAATTTTAGAAAGTAAGAATAAATATAATCAATTAGTTAACACTACTGAAAAATTTGAGCAATCCCTATTAAGTTTTTGTTCTGATTTACCAATGACACCATTTCAAAATTATCAAGAGGCTTGTGAGTTTTTAACTTGGGTTAGTACAAATAAAAAGAATTTTTATTTCACAGTTTCTTTTGAGGATGGAACTGAAATGACGGTTATAGGAGTTAAATCTTGTGATTTTAAGAAAAATGAATTGGGTTATTCTGACTCATTCATTATGAATGAATGTGAAATTAGAAATGCTTATAGTCAATACGGTACGGAGTACTCAAAAATAGTTCCGACTACTATTACATCATCACAAGTAAGTGAAACTAAAAATTGGCAATATAAAGATAGTAATGGGAATTGGGTTGATTGTACCAAAACTCAAGCCGATGCTAGAAAAAAGAAAGGTCAAGAAATTAGAGAAAAACCAAAAATGAATTAAAATAATTTATACTATAATGCGAAAAATAATTACCGAAATAAACAGAATTAGAGAAATGATAGGAGTATCCTTAATTGTTGAGGGTATTGGTGATGTTTTAAACATATTTACTAATTTAGGTAAAAAAAGTATTAAAGAATTAAGTAATGAGGAACAAGAAATTATAAGTAAACTCATTAAAGATTCTGCTGAAATACAAAGAGCCGGTATAAGAAGTATTGATGATGTTATGTCAGATGCTGGAAAACAATTATTATTAAAAACCATTAGAGAAAATAGTGTTGCGGTTAAAAATGTTTTTTCGGATATTATTACAAAATACGCTAACAACTCAATGGTGATAATTAATAAAAATTTAGAATTAATTCCTGATTTAAAAACTGAATTATCTAAATTAAAGGCAGGACCAAATACCGCTCTTGATATAATACGAAAAATAGAAAGTAACGGAATTCAAAATATAGATACTTTACAATTGGCGGCACTTAAAAAAACATTAACAGACGCAAAAACCACCTTTGTTGGTAATTCTAAAATGATAACCTATCTTGATGATGTTACCGAACAAGTTGATGGGTACATTAAATCTAATTCAATTAAAATTGACGACATAATAACACAAGATACTCCACAAATGGGTGGAGGTAAAATTAAAAATCCCCAAAGAACTATTTATGAACAAAAACCTGACGGATCGGTTGGTGAAATCGAAATGCCTTCTTGGGTTTGGGATAATTGGTGGAAAGATGGAGATATTCGTGGTGGTAATATTGTATTGGAACTAAAGAATAAAGTTAGTAGAATTGATAATAAAACTTTTAATCCTAATGACATTAAAGTTTTAAACTTTACTACCGACTCAGGAGGTAGAGAATATTATGAACTATTATTACCAACAAACGATAAAGTAATTTTATATAAATCATCAGGAACTGGATCACCTGAATTAAAACAAAAGGGTGATTGGCAAATAGTTAATGGTTTTACATCACATCCTAATGATAATAATTTCTTTTGGGTGGCAAAAGATGTAAACTCAACACAATATACTAAAGGAGAAAGTAGATACTTTACAGATTTATCTGATTATTTAAAACAAAATGGTGACAATCCAATAACTCTTTTAGGAAATAAAAGCGTGTTTAGTAATATAAAACCAAAAACAGAATTAAATTTTTTATCAAATAAATTTGGTGATACTTCAGAAATAAATTGGTCGGTTATTACAAACGCAAAAAATATTGTTGATTATGACAAATTAATAAATGATGCGTTCACAACAGGTGATTTTAGTAAAATATCAAGATCAGGATTTGAAAATTATGATATACCTAATTTTAGGGAATACTTAATGGATATGTATTATAAAAATGTCAACCCAGATTATGGTACCCCAATAAATTTAAAACAAAATGAAGGTCCATCAAATTGGTATGATTACCAACAACCAGGGTTTTCAAGAAGTCCGTATGAAAAATATGGCGCAGGATCAAACTAATATATTCAATTTTTACTCTTTGGTTATATTTATATAAAAAATCATAATTATGAACACAAAAAAAAATAATCTTTTACTTGAAATAAACAGAATTAGAGAAATGATAGGAGTATCCTTAATTGTTGAGGGTATTGGTGATATTGCCGATTTTTTCACTCGTTTAGGTAAAAAAGCCGTTTCAGAATTAAGTGATGAAGAAGCGGATACTCTTAGAAAACTCATTAAAGATTCTGCTGAAATACAAAGAGCCGGTATAAGAAGTATTGATGATGTTATGTCAGATGCTGGAAAACAATTATTATTAAAAACCATTAGAGAAAATAGTGTTGCGGTTAAAAGCACCTTTAATAAAATTGTGTCAGATTATGCAAAAACTAGCATGGCAATGATTAACTCCAACCTAAAATCAATACCTGATTTAGAAACTGAATTATCTAAATTAAAGGCAGGACCAAATACCGCCCTTGATTTAATACAAAAAATAGAAAAAGAAGGTACTGAAAATTTAGATACTTTACAATTGGCAGCACTTAAAAAAACATTAACAGACGCAAAAACTACATTTGCGGGTAATCTTAGAATGACGACATACCTTGATGATGTTTCAGAACAAGTTGATGGTGTTATAAAAGCAAAAAATGTGGATGTAAATATTGAGTCCGCCGGTACTAAAACAGATGGATTTGGTGATGAATTTATTAGTGACCCAAAAATAAAAAATATTACAGATAGTCAGAAATCAAAAATAGAATCAGACATATCATCAATGACAGATGAAGAGGTTGCGTCAATTGTTGAAGAAGCAAAAAATAAAACAGGTAGATTTTCACCTGGGACATTATCGGCTAATGGATTTACAAAGGAAAATATTGAAAAGTTTGGAAACGCTATTGTTGCAATACTCAAAATTCCACCTAAAATTGTTACATCAATTCTTACAGAATTAGGGTTTAAAGTACAAGTAAGTGCGGTTAAAGCGTATGGTTCGCTTATATTAGTTGGTGCAATGGTGTATTTTACATATCAGTGGTATAATGGTGAAATTTCATTATCACAAGCGTTACCAAAGATAGATACTGCGGATGAAAATTGCGTACAAAATATTGTTGGTTATGACACATTAACTAAAGATATGAAAAATTTTGTCGCAATAGAGTTTGGTTGTAGAAAAACTAAAGACATTGATGTTAATTCAACCGACAAAATAACTGGTTTTGCAAATGTTGGTACAAATCAAATTTCTGTCATTTATTCAAATGCAAATTGTAATAAAATATATGAAATAAGTACCGGTGGTGTTGGATCTTTAATTAAAAACACTTGTGAAGAATCGAATATGGGTGGTGGAGACGAGGAGAATAGTGAGGAATCAACCGGATCATATGAAAATAATGAGACAGACTTCAATAGATGGTTAGGAATTAAAGGATGGTCAGGAATTTGGGATTCATCACTACCAGAAGTAACTGACAATAGTGGTGAACCACAACTTTATGAATTTAAAAATGGTGAATGGGTTTTAATCTAAACTAAAAAAATGTATCAAAAGTGAGTGAAGTTAAAGATTGGCAATATAAAGATAGTAATGGGAATTGGGTTGATTGTACCAAAACTCAAGCCGCGGCCAGAAAAAGAAAAGGGCAAAAAATTAGAAAAAAACCAACAGAAGATACTGAGGATACTACCGTTACTCCTCCCCCAAACCCATCAACAACATATAAAGATTGTGGTAATGGACCTTACAAAAAAGGTTGTAAAGGAACCCCAATTTCTACAATTCAAGAATGTTTGATTAGTAAAGGTTATACTTTAAAATATGGTGCTGACGGTAAATTTGGTAAATACACCGAAGATGCTCTATTCAGTGCAACAGGTAAAAAAGAATTCACAAAAGATGAAGTTACCACATTGTGTCAAGAAATGAAAAAAGATACTTCTATTAGTGCCGAATTCGGTAAAGAAGAACAAAAGAAATATTGGCAAGATCTAAAAGACAAAGGACAGATATACACAAAAGGTATTACTTATCTTCTTAAGAATGGTGTAACATATGTTTATATTATTAAAAGAAAGAAAGACGGAACTAAGGTTCCAATTGTGTCTGAAGCGGAGTTAAATGTAAAAACTTTAGAGGGTAAAACAAAACTTATCCAAAGTTTTGATGAATTTGATTACGAAATCCTATACCCAATAAATCCAGCCGCTAAAGCAACCGCAGGTGAAGTTGGTGTATTAACTGCGGGTTTAACACAAGATGATGAAGTTTATGTTAGAATTATTAAAGATAATCAAGGAAATTGGAAACCAACAGAACCTGATGAATCTTTTGAATTGTCAGGTGACGAACCTATGGTGGAGCACACAATTAAAACGATATTAAAACTTCGTCTATTTGAACAAAATGTTAAGAGAACAATTGGTTCATCTTCAGATCCAAACAAATTATACACAGTAGGTGGAGGAACACCTACATCATCAAGTACTTCAGTATCTACATCAACATCTACAACACAAACTTCGGTAAAGACAGAGGAAGATAAGAAAAAAGAAGTTAAAACAGTAATGGGACCAAAACAAGTTGAGGTATTAACCATTATGGATGAGTTAATTCTTTATACAGGAAAATACGGAAAAACATTCAAAGGAATAAAAGTTAAAAAGTTCAATGAAAGTAGAGAATTGATTGGTAATATGGATATGGCGGATGTTTGTTCTGAAAGTAATCAAGCTGAACTTAAAAAGGCCGTTAAAGAACTTGATAATGCAATGGTTGATTATGATAGTCAATTAGATGAAACTGAAGAATCATATTTAAATAAAATTAAAACAATTTTATTAACAATTCCTGGAGAATGTGATAAAATTAATAAATCATTTGTAACGGCATCAGTAACTACATCAACACCAACAAAAGGTGTGGAAACATCAACAGTTAAGACAAAAGAAGTTGTAACAACAAAAGATGAAGAAACCGCAACAGGAGTTGATCCTGAAGTTAAATCATTCTTGGAGGATAATGGTTATACCTTTAGTAAACCAAGTTTGGTTGAAAAGGAAAGACTTTCATCTCAAACCACTGTTGGACAACAATTAAGAAACTTGGATGCTGACGGTATATATGAAGAGTATTATACTGACTCAACTCCAATTTGGAAATCGGCAACTGAGTCATTTGGTGATTTAAAATACACAATCCAAAACATAGAATCTAATATACCAAATGAGGTAAAAAGAGAATATTGTAAATCTGCAATTGATAGATTATATCAATCAGCATTCCCATCAACAAGAGTTGTTCAAACAAAGAACCGTTCAGTCATTGAGGATGATGAAATGCTAAATCAACTGAAGAGTGCTATTATCAAATGTGATGAGGAAAAAAACTTCTCAGTAGGAAAAGGTGGAAAAGGAGACGAACTAAGTGCATTATACAGATGTCGTTCAAACAAGAAAGGTAGATCATACTACGGTGTTGATAGATATTGTTTGACTGATTATAAAACATTGAAACAAGACAATCCAACAATGCAAATGGAGTCTGTCGTTAAGAAACATATTTTTGAGGCGATAAAAACAAAGAATAAAGTACTCAAGAATGAAGTTAAGGTTGAATCAATTTTGAGAGAAATCAAAAGATTGAGGAAATAACCAAGGGAACTTATCTGGCGTAGTTGCCGGATAAGGATAAACCATCTAAAGGAAGGGGGATGTTCATTATCTAGCAAAATGGGGACTTTGTTCCCATTTTGTTTTATACCCTATTGACACTTTAATGTATCTTAATTATAATTGTTTTATGAGTTATGTAATAATTAAAAAAGTTAAGAGACCAAACACAACACCAGCACAGTATTTACCTGTTATATTATTAAATAGTGATACTGAAGTTTGGGAATTTGAATCAAGGGATAAAGCTGAGGAAATGAAAGACATATTCCAAACCAATTCAGATTCAGGACACCTATATGAAGTGAAAAAAATCTAATTTATTTTGTGGGATAAAATATTTCATTATCTTTGTTAAAAATAAGACATATGAAAAATTTTAAATTCCTACTTTTAATTATCTCACTTCTTTTTGTTTTCTATGTTTGTGAAGGTTCTTCACAAGAAAAAACAAAATATTCAGAAAACAAATCCGAAACTCAAAACACCGAATTACCGAAGAGAGACATTTCAAATGTTGAGTCTATTGAGGATGAATATTCTGAAGAATCTAAAAGTTATTATTCGGAAATTGTAACCAAAAACGAATATAATAAAAATTATACCCCCAAAAAATGGTATAAGGATATGAAGATTTTTGTTAAGGGTTATAAGGTTGGTTATTTGATGAATGAACTTAATAAGGTAGTATCTGAACTTAATGGTTTGATTTCAGGTATTAATATTGAGATTGTTGATTCAGAATCTGAAAGTAATTTCATTGTTTATTTTGGTGGACAAAAAGGATATAATCAAATATGTCCAACATCAATTGGATATACAGAACATAACTATGGTTTATTTGTAATTAATAGTAGTGATGGGGAAATTACTGACGGATCTATGTATGTAGATATTGATAGAACCTCAAGATCTAATGGAGAGAAACACTTATTACGAGAAGAATTAACCCAATCTCTTGGATTAACAAACGATTCATACAAATACCCTGAAAGTATATTTTACGGTGAATGGACAGAAACCACAAAATATACTGAATTGGATAAAGAGGTAATTAAAATGTTATATAACTAATTATGGAAGATATTTTAGAACTAATTCATAATGAATTTGTTAATTCAGAGGAATACTATGTATTTCTACAAAGATTAAAGGAAGAAGAAGAATTATATAAAAAAACAATAAAACACTTGTCAAATTAAAAAAAGTACCTATCTTTGTACAAGAAATTTGAACTTTTAGTAAAAACACTATATTTATAACAAAATGAAAACAACTAATAAACATATGAACATTTGTATCCCGAGCAATCAGTGGTCGTTCGTGTATCGTACGCTGAAGTCGGATATTAGGGCATTTTCGTTTATGAGTTGATAGATATTAACATAAAACATAAAAAGGAATATAAGACCCTAACTCAAAACAGTTAGGGTTTTTTTATATCCAAAAATTTGGTTTCTTAGTATAGTTGGTAATACCCTGGATTTGTAACCCAGAGTCATCAGTTCGAACCTGATAGAAACCTCAAACAAAAAGAAAGAGTTCTTTGACATATTGGCTTCATTAATGTTCCCTCGTCTAATCGGCAGGACACATGGTTTTGGTCCATGGAATCGAGGTTCGAACCCTTGGGGAACAACAATGGAAGGGTAATCACAACGGCTTGTGACTCCGTCTTGAAAACGGCAGGTACCGAAAGGTATGGGGATCGACACCTCACTCTTCCTCAATATAGGGTAGTTGACTAATTGGTAAGTCACCACATTTGGGATGTGGACGATGTCGGTTCGAGTCCGGTCTACCCTACTAAAACTTTAAAAAATGGTAACAAACGAAGAATGTGAAATAATTGCAATTAAAGGTAAGTTGAGTGGTTTAAACCATTATTATCTTAGTCTTGTTAAGATTAGTAAAGATCCATCCTACCGTGGGGATTTAAGTGAAGAACTAAAAAGAGTAGAAACAGAAATAAACCTAAACAATCAAAAATTAATGTCCTATGGAAAGTGACAAGTACGACAAACAGAAGATCTCGTAGCTCAGTTGGTTTAGAGCACTCCACTTTTAATGGAGGGGTCGTGAGTTCGAGCCTCACCGGGATCACAGATTTAGAGAACAATAATCAAATACGGCGATGGTGCACACGTCAATGACATAAAGATTAAAATTCTCTAAACACACACCTTTAGCTCAGATGGTAGTAGCGGTTGTTTTACATACAACAGGTCACAGGTTCGATCCCTGTAGGGTGTACAAAAGATTATACCGATAGTTGGGTAATGGCGGGTCAACACCGTCCATTGGTAGGTCTCCACCTTGAGACGGGTGCTATTGATGTAGGTAAGTCTTTATTTGGGAGAGTTGAGCAATTGGTTGGCTCAGCAGACTGTAAATCTGTCGTCGTAAGACCTTGGGGGTTCGAGTCCCTCCTCTCCCACAAAAAAATGGACAAGTAGCTCAATTGGTAGAGCAATCGGCTGTTAACCGATAGGTTGTAGGATCGTACCCTTCCTTGTCCGCAACAAGCTCATCTAGCTTAATCGGGAAAGCACCACGCTGATATCGTGGAGAGAATCGGATCGTAACCGGTGATGAGCACTACGGAAGATAAACCTTGATGGCGATAGGGTCCGCCTGCTAAGCGAGATGTACCTTCGGGTATTTGGTTCGATTCCAATGTCTTCCGCAACAACCCGTATGATCAGGGATCAAAGTTGGCTCATATCCGACTTTAGGTTGGTTCAAGTCCAACATACGGGACTTATATGGTGTATGTAGCTCAATCGGGAGAGCGTCGGTTTGTGGAACCGAAGGTAATGGGATCGTAACCCATCATACACACAAAAGAATTTACAACGGACAAGGCTTAGGCAAGTGAGTTGATAATGAGTCGTAGGAGATATAATCGTTTGGACTACAAAAAGTTTGATACAAGAGATTGGTGGGATGCGAGTGGTTGACCAAAATTCTTTAATTACCCACATAGTTCAACTGAAGAGAACACCCGACTACGGATCGGGAGATAGGAGTTTGAATCTCTTTGAGGGTACAACATACACAGTACAGACAGGGTGTCGGGCAGGTCTCCAAAACCTCGCCGGGTAGGTTCGATCCCTACACTGTGTGCATAAGACGGGAGACAAGTGTTGGGGGTACAACCGTTAGGATACCCCAACCGAGTTCTCCCTGAAGAATTTTTAATTTTGCCAATTAAAAAACTTTTTGTATCTTTATAGTATGAAAAACAAATTACCATACGAATCAACAGGAAAAGCGATTAAAGGTTATACTGATTCTGCAACTGCAAGAACCGAAACAAACGATTGTGTTGTTAGGGCGTTTGCTTCGGCATTTGATGTTTCTTATGATTATGCGCATAAGTATGTTGCAGAAGAGTTTAAAAGAAAACCAAGAAAGGGTACATATTTTACCGCATCTAAAATGGTTAAACTATCTGAGAGTTTAATTAAAGTTAACAGTAAGAAGATTACACCTATTGGAACAAAGTGTAGTAGTTTTGCTTATCCATATTCACTTTCATATGATGTAAAAGTGAAAGGTGAACAAGTTAAAAGACAAATGACTGTTGGTACATTTGTAAAGAAAAACCCTAAAGGTACATTCTTCGTATTAGTTAAAGGACACGCATTTACAATTAAAGATGGTGTTGTGATTGGTAACTATGAAGATGCGGTAAAAATCAAACGACCTATGAGGGCGGCGTTTGAAATTAAATAAGGAACTATGGTGTAAGTATGGTGTGTCACGCTGGACTGAAAATCCAGAGGTTAGAGTTCGACTCTCTATGGTTCCACAAAAAAAATAGTATGGATGAAAATGTTAAACCAACATTCGAAGAGAGGTTGGAGGGATGGAAAAATCGTATGACATTGGCAAGAACGATTGCAAGAATAATTGCCGTGATTGCTCAAATTCTCATTACTTATTTTTTGATAAGTAAATAAAAATAGAAATAATGAATAGAGTTTTTAGAACGGTTAATGGTGAGGCGATTCCTGATGTGGTAAACCACACCTTAAACATTTTAAAAGAATGTCCTTGGGTTGAGATACACATAGGAACTGACTCTCAGAATCACAGAAGAAGTACCGTTTATGTTACTGTAATTGCATACAGATACGGAAATAGAGGTGTCCACTATATCCTACATAAACAAAAGGTAAAAAAGATTAAAGACAAATGGACAAGGTTATGGAATGAAGCCGATTATTCAATTGAGGTTGCTGAATGGTTAACTCAAAAGGTGAAGGTACAAGTTGAGATTGATTTGGACTACAATAGTGAAGAAAAATACTTTAGTTCAAAATTGGTTCAACCAGTTGTTGGGTGGGCAACATCATTAGGGTATAAATCAAATATTAAACCCGATAATCAAATTGCAACAAGAGCGGCAGATCACCACTGTCGTTAATATGTAAGTGTGGGTGAGTGGTTGAAACCGTCGGTCTGCAAAACCGATAGACATATGTCTCCCGTCAGTTCGAATCTGACCACTTACTCAAAAAATAGGTTCAAAACTCGTCATAAACTCTTTTTTGTGATATTTATATGTATGAGATGGACAGAAGAAAAAGATGATGAATTAAAAAAATTAGTTTCTGAAGGTGTTAGGTATTTAGAAATTGCCAAAACTATGGGAGTCACATATAGATCAATCATGAATAGATCCAATAGGTTAGGTATTAAAACTGTTTATTACAAAAAAACAACTTGTTTAAATTGTGGTAATCTGTTTGAGGGTTTAATAACACATAATAGAAAATTTTGTAATAATTCTTGTGCTGCAATGTTTAATAACAAAGGTAGAGTAGTGACGGAAGAACAAAAACAAAAGGTTAGAGAAAAATTAATTAAACCAAAAAAAGAAAAAATTAAAGAACCTAAGAGTTGTAGATTTTGTAAAGAAAATGAAGTAACCGAAAAACATAAAGTAATTTGTAATGATTGTAAGAATAAATTTTATAAATTTTATAAACCACTATGTGTTTTTGATTTTAATATAAAAGATTGTGTTGATAAATTTGATTTAACTATTGTAAACGAATATGGTTGGTATAGTCCTAAGAATAAAGGTAATAATTTGAATGGTGTAAGTAAGGACCATATGTATAGTGTTAGGGATGGTTTTATTAATAATGTCGACCCTGAAATTATTAAACATCCGGCAAATTGTAAATTATTACTACATAGTGAAAACAATAAAAAGAACTATAATAGTTCAATAACGATAGATGAATTAAAAGAAAGAATTAAAAACTGGTAAATGCCTCCGTGGTGGAATGGTAGACACGTCAGATTTAGGATCTGATGCCAAGTGGTGTGAGAGTTCGAGTCTCTCCGGGGGTACAAACAAAAAATAAAAAAATGGAAAAGTTGATGACGAACAAAGAAGGGGAGTTCTTATATGTTTTTAATATGGTTAAAAACAATGAAGTGGTGGGATCGAACATTGTATGGGGTAAAAACCTCATCCAAGCAAAATCAAGTGCGAAAAAAAGATTCGGTGGTGTTGATGATGATTCATTTAAACGACTCACCAAAATAGAGTATGCCAATATGATGGAAGAACAAAAATCAAAAAAACTTGATAAAAAAAGAAAGTGGTAAATAAATTTTTATATCTTTGTAAAAAACAAATGAGATGAAAGCATATGATCAACATAAGACAAAAAGAACACAGGTAAGAAAGGATCAGATTGAGGCAGGTTTCTTTGATGGGAGATTTGTATCAAGAGTTGAGACACCTAAGAATCTTTATACTAGAAAAACAAAACACAAAAAACTTTTATTTAATTGATTATGAAAACATTTAATGATATAGATTTTAAATCTCACCCAGTTGGTGACGGACTTCACGGGTTGATATTTTTCCCTAATGGGTATGGTGTATCTGTTGTTAGGTTTAAAATACCAAGTCCTAGATCTAAAGATGGTGTTAGGTATGGTTCATACACAAACAGTGAAGATCAATGGGAACTTGCGGTTATCTTTGGTGATGAAAATGAGTGGGACTTGACTTATAATACACCAATTACAAATGATGTTATGGGATATCTTTCTTCTGGAGAAGTAACTAATATTATGAAACAAGTTCAGGAATTGTAAAAAAATTAATTAAATTATATGAAAAAAGTGTTGTTTATTTTGGGATTGGTATCCCTATTTGGAATGTCTTCTTGTACTGAAAATAACCGAGTAAAGAATTGGGGTGGAGATGGAACTCTCACATTACCAAGGGGACAGAAGTTGATAAATGTAACTTGGAAGGAAGATGAGATTTGGTATTTGACTCGTCCGATGACACCACAAGATTCTTGTCAGGTGTATACATTCCACGAATCATCTTCTTGGGGTGTAATGGAAGGTACCTACACAATTATTGAGGTAAAATAATAGGTATAGTGAGCGTGTAGGAGAACGCACCCATTCAATGGGAGAATAACAGGTTCGAGTCCTTGTACTAATCTATTTTAAAAAGCACCCTAACGGGTGTTTTTTTTGTTTCATACATATTTATAT
Organism: Notodromas monacha; assembly: GCA_905338405.1. Lineage (NCBI taxonomy): Eukaryota > Metazoa > Arthropoda > Ostracoda > Podocopida > Cyprididae > Notodromas > Notodromas monacha. Next base: position 251,872 of record CAJPEX010000024.1, on the reverse strand, counting down.
TTATGGGTAAAATTTTAATTACGGAAGATGAAAAAAAACGCATCCTAAATCTTTATGGAATACTTAAGGAAGCTAATCCGGTACCTGCAAAATCAACAGAAACACTTAAATTAGATAAAACTATTAATTTTGCTCCAGGATATTACAATCCAAAATTCTCATATACATCACCAAATGGAACAACATATAATTGGGATGTTGACACAACTTTAAAAGATGGTTTAAATAATATTAAGGAATTTTTGAAAAAAAATCCTACGGGTTATGTTGTTAGTGTTAAATTAGAAAGTGGTGAATCTCAAATACCAAACACGGATAATCAAGAAGGTGGAAAAAGAGTTGATCCAAATTATTTAAATGATGCAAGATTAAATACACTAAAAAAATACATAACCCCAATTTTTGATTCTTGGAAATCTGAAGGGATTAACACAAATTTTACGATAACTGAAGATAAAAAAATTGGAACAACTCCTTGGATTGGTAGTGTATTTTGTCCCGCAAATTCAACTAAAGAACAATCAAGGTCAGTTTGTACAACTAACTATATGAGAATACTTGGTGATGCAAAAGATCCATTACATTCTCAAGTTAACGAATTAAAGAAAAAGTATAATAGTGAACAATACTTTAGGGTTGTAATTGAGGTAAATAAAAGTACAGTCAAAAAAACTGTTGATTCTAAATGTGCAACAGGATTAAAAATTAGAGTTTGGGTTGAGTCACATAATTGTCAAAATGCGGAATTCTTTATGTTTGCCAACAGCACATTATTATATAATAGTGTTGGTGGGATGACGGCTAATTTAAATAACTCAAATTCAAGTAGAGGTATCCCAAAAGCAGATTCTTCACCAATATTTGGACCAAAATGGTTAAATCCTGGATATGGTTATTTAAAAAATGGTGATGGAACTTATTCTTACGGTTATGGTAAATTAAAACCTGCAGGTGATGTTGGTGGTAGTCGTTCTGATTCGTTTGAAATAACTTCAGAACAATCGGCAAGTATTGTTGCTAATGGAAACGGTTATATTGACATATGGATGATTGCGAGTACAACTGCCGCACATAAAGACATTCCAAATGTTACAATTACTAAACCAGGGGTTAATGAACCTATATTTGACGGTAAACCAAATATTATTCAAGGTAAACTATTAAGATTAGACGCTTGTGGGGACACTAAGTTAGAGTTGGGTACCGACTCAACAGTTCCTAATGCCATGAGTTATGTTGGGGTATTAAAACAAGAAAAAATATCAACAATGAGATCGGCTGGTGAAAAACCTGAAGAAGAAATTGATCCAAATACAGGGAAAAGAAAAAAATTAAAATTGGATCAAAAAGCCGTATTGTTAGATAGGTTAGATATTCTAAATCAAGATATGTTTAACTTGATATTATATTTAGGAACTCAATTGACACCATTATTTAACCCAAGGGCAGAAGCCTCTAAAAAATTACAATCACCACTTCCTGATGATGTATATCAAAATATATTAACAAGATTACAGACGGATTACCCTAAGATTGTTAACGAAATTAACAATCAAGGAACTACTGAAGAACCTGTATTAAGTTTAAGAAGAAATGAAGATGGTGAATATGAAAATAAAACAATAAACAAAGATGATTTATATGGTGATGTAAGAGATTACCTAAATAAATTTTATAGAATGTTTGATAAAGTTTACCTCAATAGAACATCTAAACAATATTCTCCTGAAGGATCAATTGATAATTTGAAAACAAATTGGGGTAAATTATATACAAAATTAGAAACTACTCCTGATTGGCCGTTTAAAGGTATTGCAGGAACTAAATTATCGTAATATTTATTAATATGAAAAAAGTAATAAGACTAACAGAATCAGAATTAGTTAACTTGATTAGAAACATAATCAATGAAGGTGAAATTGCCGAATTGGGTACAATTAGTGATTTTGGCGAAATTAAAGACATTGAAGGTGTTGAATCGGAATCGGGATTAAAGGCAGGTGTTGCAACAATGTTTCCTGACGAAGAAAATGAAAAAGATGTAATTGTTGTTTATCTTCTTGATGATAACGGTAATCCAGAAATTTATGGATATGGTCCATCAATCACATCAAATATGGATGAAAGAATGGTTAGAAGAATGGCAAAAAAATTGTTAAATCAATGGGATGAAGAATATGGATCAAATGATTCGTATATATCTGATGAATTTTTATTTTAAATAGAAAAATTATGAAAAAAATAAAACTATCTGAGAAAGAATTAATAAATATGATTGAAAGAATCATTAAGGAAGAAGAAGACGGGTTCTCAATTGAACCTCATGTTAATAAAATTCCTCGTGAAAGACAATTACAAAATATGTTTGGTAAATATGATGAACAAATACCAAATGATATATTAAGATATATGAGAAAAAATCCTCAGTTAATTATGAATAGATTGGCAAAAATCTATGGTGATAACTTTTTGAAATATGCGGATAATGCATATGTAAATGCTAAAAAATTCGATGATCTTGGATCATTATAAATAAAAAACAAAACTTATGAAAAAGATAATTAGACTTACAGAATCAGATTTAACAAGAATTGTTAAACGAACAATTAAAGAAAATAGAGAACACAAAAGAGAATTGGAACTTAGAAAAAAGTTAGATGATGTTTTCTTTGGTTATGATGAATCTAATATTACAAGTGAACCAGGTGAAAGAGGATACCTATCTCAAGAATATAGATTATCTAAAAAAATTAGTCCAAGACAGAGAATTGAAAGGATTAATCAGGTGATTGAGGAATTGGAGAACTATATTAGTGATTTGAAGTATAGTATTGGATCTGAAGAAGAATACATAAAAAACCCAACATATGATGAGGTTTGGGGTGATATTGAAAAATAAATAAAAAACTTGACACTTTTCAAAAGTATCATATATTTATAACAAAACAAATAAAAACGCAAATGAAAAATTTACATATCATATCTTTAAGAGGATTGGCGATAGCTGAGGATACTTTCTGTATGGAGATGGTGTGATAAATTATTATATAATAAAATTTGAATCCCATCTCCAAAAGAGGTGGGATTTTTGTTTTTAGGGTGTTGTGTATGTGAAAAATTATACATATCTTTGTAAAACAAACAAGAAGAGGTTCTTTGACATATTGGTAAATTTTTGCTCGGATGGTGGAATTGGTATACACGACAGATTTAAGCTCTGTTGCTTAGGCTTGTGGGTTCGAGTCCCACTCCGAGTACACTTAACACATAAACTTTGGTTCCCACACAGCGGTGAGACGGGCTAAGTTAGATACAATTTCTCGGAGCTGGGAGTAGAAAGCCAAAGAGTGTGTTTTAAAAAAGTTTAAAAAAGATTTGGTAGATTAAAAATGATTACATATCTTTGTAGAACAAACAACGGGGGTAGGAAAGTTAGAGATGAGTGTCCTACTCCCGTGAGAAAAGGAAAAAGTTCTTTGAAATAAAAATATTGATAGTGGTTTTCCCCACTCAACGGATGTCGACAATCCAGAGTGGAATCGGAATTCAGCACCCCCTGCCGAGGCCTCGTAAAACTACGATTAAGCAGTTAAGATTGGGACGAGATGGGTATCCCAACACTATCAACGATATTGTGACATAAGAAACGGGAAACTCGTAAAGTGCATTAACCTGTTAACATAAGATGGTGAAACGAGAGTGTGTGTTAACTATGAATCACAAAAATAGGTGAGTGGCGGAATAGGTAGACGCTATCCCCAATTTGGGGGAGATGCCGAGTTAAAAACGGCGTTAAAGGTTCAAATCCTTTCTTATCTACAACATAGTGGGATGTGGAAGATGGTTATCCGCTCAGTCTCATAAGCTGAGATCGTCGGTTCGAGTCCGGCTCCCGCAACTAATAAGGATGAATAGATGGAAGGGCTCTTCCTGAAAGACGGCACGCTGAGCCCGTGTTCATCTTTATAAGCAAACCAAGCTTTACTACGATACGGGTAATACCTGTGGGTTAGGGGTGACGGTCAGGAAAGACTGACAATTTATGCCGAGGTAGCTCAACAGGTGAGAGCAGGACGCTTATATCGTCAAGGTTATGGGTTCAAATCCCTTCTTCGGTACGGGAGTGTATACAGTAGAGTTCAACTTGAGAAATGATAGTAACACGCACTTAAAAGAGGGGTTACAAGGGGTCAAGTCGTTTTTTCAGTTTTGGCGTAAAACACTGGCGTTTTATGGTAATAGTTTAATGTGATAAACTTATACTCATGATGTTAGTAGGATTGATCCCCTCATTCATGTAAAAGTGGTGACTAACCCCAAAGGTCATCACAACTGCGGGTGTAGCTCAATTGATTAGAGCATCGCCCTTCCAAGGCGAGGGTTGTGGGTTTGAGTCCCACCACCCGCTCCAAGACACATAAATAAGAACCCTCATCTTCTCAGGTTTTTGAGGATAATACTACACTTATTTTTTGTGTCTTTTTAAATGGGCTGGCATGTTCCAAGGCTTAGGCGAGAAACACTTGCAATGTTTCTGTGGTGAGTTCGATACTCATCCGGTCCACAAATCTCAAGAAGTTGCTATCTTGAGGCTGAGAGGTTCGAAACTCTCGATTGATTATGGTGTAAGGTGCGCACCACCCCCGCTGAGGTTCGAATCCTCAGAAATGGATGGATACCAGGGGTGGGAGATTAAGGTTCGATTCCTTCTTAATCGGCAAAGTTCGGAGTAATTAACCGAACCTAACAAGAAGATGGTTCATATAGCTTAAAGAGATTTGGTACCACTAGTTTCTGTCTGTCTTCTTGATTAACTACTTATGGTGTAAATTGGTTTGCACATCGGACATAGTCCGAAGGGTTATAGGTTCGAGTCCTATGGGTAGTTCAAAAAACTTAAAAAAAGATTTGGTAGATTAAAATAAAATACCTACTTTTGTTAAATAGTAATCGCCCATTCGGCAAGTGGTTAAGCCATCACCCTTTCACGGTGAAGTCACGGGTTCGAATCCCGTATGGGTGACAATGAGTAAGAGATACTCAATAGTCTTTTATCCAAGACTCATTTAACAATGGATAGGGGTAAAAAATGTCTACCTAAAAGACTTTCGATTTGGATTAAAGGTACCAAAGTTCAGGACCTCCGACGTATTGAACTGACTTTTTCAAGGAGTAAGATCCGCAGGGTTGCAAACAGAAAACCGGAAAATCTACTCACCTGTAATCTCAAGGTGGGGACATTTTTGGGGATGAGGTCAAACGGTTAAGATGTCTGCCTGTCACGCAGTTCGGAGCGGGTTCAACTCCCGTCATCCCCGCCAAAATTAAATATGGTTCCGTAGTTCAATGGATAGAACGGGTGACTTCTAATCTCCAGATCTGGGTTCGACTCCCGGCGGGACTACAAAAGACCCCACGATTAACAGAAATATCCGTCTGTTATGGTGTGTGATCCTGACTTGAAGGCTTCAAGGATATGGGGGAGGCTACACAGGTTAGGTAAGGATTCCTCATTATGGATTTAGAGGGTAAGGGGCTTTAATTAGTCGTGTTGTAATCCACAAGTTGTAAGAATACTGAACAATCTTACAATACACACTCTGGCTTCCGAGTGAGACTCACCATGTAACTTTGGGGGTATGGGAAGATGTTCTGAGGAAATGGTGAAAAGAGTATCTGTGTTGAAGCCGTGAGGTGGATGGGTATGATGACAGACGGACCAAAGTACAAGAGACCCACCGTGGATGGTTACTATGGGCTAACGAATCTTAGTCGTATCGGTGTGGGATACTATAACACTAATACTATGAAATTAAAAGGTTCTCCTTGATTAGTGGAGGGATGATTCAGAACCTTTTTCATAGTCAGGTTGGATACAAGGTCGGTTCGAGTCCGATGGAAGGATATGGATGTCGGGTAGCACCCTGTAGAGAGGTTCGATTCCTCTCCTGACTACTAAAATTTTAAATTAATATCATGAGAGAGTTTATCACTATGTTGTCAACTGCGGTTGTTATGTGTTTTGGGTTGTTATGTTACACCTTTTATTTAATGTCTGAGGTAACATTGACATCAATGTTTATTGGATTCATTGGATTTGTTTTGGTATTATCACCGGCTTGGGACAAATGGAAACAAATTTTTAACGAATTATACTGGAAGAAAGAAAAAAATGATTAAATTTGTCTTATGAAAGAGAGATATTCAATGAGAGTTATCCTTGAGCAGAAGTTTGGGGAAACTGAGAAAAATGTGAAGACAAGTAGAAGTACTAAACGGGCAACCAAAAAGTCAGGTGATAGTGGTAAGTATATTACCAAGATCGTTGATGGTGTCAAATATATGGTACTGAAATAATATGTATTGTGTTGTTCCCTTGAGAAAGGAATATAAAGGAGTAGGTAGATATTAAAACCACTTAGGCATTATCCTAACAACACAGAGGACTTCTCATCCTCAAAATAGTCAGGCGGCGAAATTGGGACAATCTACTTAAGAGACCCCAAGGTGGATGCCTAACGATTGAGTATCGCAACAGGTTCGAATCCTGTCCTGACGACAAAAGACCCCACGATTAACAGAAATATCCGTCTGTTATGGTGTGTGATCCTGACTTGAAGGCTTCAAGGCTATGGGGGAGGCTACACAGGTTAGATAAGGATTCCTCATTATGGATTAAGGGGGTTAGGGATCTTAAGTGATCGTAATACAATCCACAAGTTGTAGAAATACTGAACAATTCTACAATATACACTCCGACTTCCGAGTGAGACCCGCCACGTAACTTTGGGGGTAGGGTGAAGATGTTCTGAGGGCAGCACTGAACGCCGTATACGAAAATCCTATGACTCACTTGATTAGGTTAGTAGGTATGGACGGAGTGTGAAAGTAGAAACCCACCGGGGATGGTTACTACGGGCTAGCGAATTCTAGTCATAACGGTGAGGGATATAGAGACACTAAAGATAAGAAAATTAAAAGATCCTCCTGGGTTAGTGCAGGGACAATTCAGGATCTTTTTTATAGTCAGGTGGCTAATTGGTAACGCGCTCTTACAGTAAGTGGGAGAGATTGCAGGTTCGAATCCTGTCCTGACTACAAAATAAGTTGTATTGACCGAAGTATCCTGTCAACGAAGGCAGCCATAAAATGAAAGGTCACATAGTGTAAGTAGGAAATATAACTTATAGTCAGGTGGCGGAATTGGTTGGACGCAATCAATAGGAAAGCAATCAGCAACAACTGGTTTATGCGGGTTCGAATCCTGTCCTGACTGCTAAAAATAAAAATTATGGAATTAATATTGTTTGCGATTATTGGATGTTTTCTTGGTTGTTTAGTTTTAGTGGGACTAATAAACCTATTTAAGTCAAAGACTTCAGTTGACTATCAGGAGTTAATTAAACAATCTGAAGAACGATTAGAGAAGTCAAAAAAGTATGGTGAAGAGTTAGACAGAATGTTAGAAGAAATGAAAAAATAGTCAGGTGGCGGAATTGGTAGACGAGCAAGTCAGTGGGGTAATTCCTAACGGTAAAGACGGATACTTGATGTTACAGGTTCGAGTCCTGTCCTGACTACAAAAATTAAAGTTATGAATTATCAAATAACAGTTTTTTATTATGAGTAAAATTTTAATAGGTGAAAAAATATATGATGTTAAATTAAATCGAATGTTTATACAACCACATTTGATTATAAATGGCATCACAACAGATATTGGTATTTGGGATAACACTAATGTTGATGAGCTGGATGAACTATTGTTAAAAGCAGTGAAATGCTACGAGTTTAATAAGAAAAAAAATACATTAAATGAATATAACAATTTTCACATACATAATTCAGAAAAAATTACTGAATTAACATCAAAAACTAAAAAATGGTGGTGGTAGCGTAATTGTACAATAATTCTTAACCTCTTACAGGTTCGAATCCTGTCCTGACTACAAGTTAATCACAATTAAAATATAAAACAAAATAACATGGAACATGCTTATTATTGGGTATCCACATTTTTACAACTAACAATGGTTATTATTTTAGGTGGTATCTATGAAAATATAAAAAAGAAATAATACACAGTCAGGTGGCGGAATGGTAGACGCGCAAGTCAGTGGGGTAATTCCTAACGGTAAAGACGGATACTTGATGTTACAGGTTCAAATCCTGTCCTGACCACTTTAGGTCCTTTAGCTCATTCGGTTAGAGCAACTGACTCATAATCAGTAGGTGGTTGGTTCGATCCCAACAAGGACCACATTTTTTTTAAAAAAGTTTTGGCAATTCAAAACTAAAGCATATCTTTGTATAAATCAAAACGGAAAAGATATGACAACAGACATCGCAACACAAGTAAGAAACTACCAAGGAACTAACTCTTTCATCATCAAAATGAAAGACTCAATCTCTCGTTACGGATCATTAACCGTAAAACAACGAATGGCGGTTGAGAAAATTTTCTCAAACATCGGTGAAATCAAATCTGTTGAATTAACAGGTGATTTGAAGGTAATCTCTGACTACCAAGGATCTAACTCTTTTGTTAACGATATTAAGTCTAAATTGGCTCAATTCGGTAAATTGTCTGATAAACAAGTATCTGCAGCAATTAAACAAATTGACAAAGAAAATAACAAACCTGTTGTTCGTAAAATGAACTTCAAGGCTGAAGGTGATACTATCAAAGTTGGTAGAGGTATCGGACAAGGATTGAAAGAAAAATATAACTTGAACTTCAACCCAATCCTTTTGGACATCACTAAAGTAATGGGTGTTACTGCAAAGGCGGTTAAATTCTCAGGTAAGATGACTGTAAAGCGTGGTGATGTTTGTGTATGTTGTGCAAAAACTCTTACTGACGAGTTTTCAATGTTGACTAAAATGGGTAAGACTTGTGCTAAACACATGGGTGTTGAGTATATCACTGACAAATCTCAAGCAGATAAGTTTCGTGAGGACTACTTGAAAAAAGTTGAGGAGATTGGTGAAATGGAATTTTGGGTTCCAAGAAACCAAATCAAACTTTGGGATGGAAAGGGAGGATTCATCCTTGATATGTCTGAAAAATGGTTTTAAACCATAATTAAACCACCAACTATGGTGGTTTTTTTATTTAATGGATATTTATAAAATAAAGATTCTATGAAAGGGAGAGTTAAAATCACTGAAGGTGAGATTAAGTATATTTTACAAAAACACAAATTATCAATTAACGAATCTGTTAAATTAACTGATTTTGTTACTAGTGATATGTCATCTGAAAGTCCAAACTTTAAAAGTTTTGTTGAGTTTTTAAATGGTAATGTTGACTTGGATACAATTGCAGATAATGTGGAAACTTTCTTTAAGTCATTATCAAAAACTGTTACGGATACTGACACAGATAATGTTAAAATCGTTGGTGGGAATAGAACTGATGACGAATTTTATAAAGAAGTATTGGATCGTATTGGTGCTGAACCAACAAAAGAAAATATGAAATTTTTCTATGCATGGAGACAAGCAGAAGGTGCTCAAGCAACATATAACCCATTTAACACAACACATAAAAAAGAGGGTTCTAGTTTATGGAATTGTTTAAAGAAGAAATCAGGGAAATGTGTTTCAGGTGTTAGAAATTATGATTCTGAGGAAGACGGTATAAGTGCAACCGCATCAACAATTAAAAATGGATATTATCCGTGTATATTAGACGGATTAAAAAATGATATTGGAGCAAGAAATATTGCCGACAAATGTTTATCAAACTTAAAAACTTGGGGAACTGGTGGTTTAGTAAAAACCGTATTAAACAGTAAAACATTAAATCCTCCTGTAATCTCAAGAAGTTTGGTTAAAAAAGTTTAACATATATCCTATGTTAAAATAAACCATAAAAACAATTTTTATGAAGTTAACAAAAGAACAAATTATGGGGATTATTCGTCACGGATTAACATTCGTCGGTGGTATTCTTGTAATGAAAGGACTCGTTGATGATACAATGGTTTCTGAAATCATTGGTGGAATTATGACATTAACAGGTGCCGTTTGGTCTATTATTGACAAAAAATAATTTTCATTTAATTTTTTTTTGATGAACCCCACTATTAAGGTGGGGTTTTTTAAAAAATATAATATTTATTAATTAGTATGGAAAATTATGTAGGGATTATAATCGCATTTATTACAGGTGTGATAGGACCAATTTTAGTTCTTTTTATAAAGAGTAAGTTGGACAAGAAAGAAAAGCCAGATATGGTTAAGGAAACTCTTAGAGTTGCGGAGTTAGTTACAAACAAAATTGAACATATAAAAGAAGAATTTAATGCTGACAGAGTATGGGTTACACAGTTTCACAACGGGGGTAACTTCTATCCAACAGGTAAGTCAATGGCGAAGTTTTCCGTAATGTACGAAACTGTTAATCCTGGTATTAGTTCCATACAAAGTAATTTTCATAATATTCCTGTTAATCTTTTCTCAAAATCAATTAATCAATTATTAAATAACGATACAATTGAGATCTCCGATTTTAAAGACGAAACTATCTCAACTTATGGGTTAAAATACATTGCTGAAGATACAGGGTGTAAATCAGGTTATTTGTTTGCAATTAAAACTATTGACGATAAATTCATTGGGACTTTAGGTATTGATTACACCAAAAGAAAAACAAAACTTGATATTGAGTCAATTAACCATTTACAGGTTCATGCAACATCTTTAGGTGGAGTTTTAATGACACATCTACAACAATAATTTTGTAACTTCAAATAAAGTTCATATCTTTACGGTATGAATATTTTCTTTTTAGATTTTGATACAAAAAAATGTGCTGAATATCATTGTGATAAGCATGTTGTAAAAATGATACTTGAAACTGCACAACTTTTGTGTGGTGTTCATTGGATTAACGAATCAGAGGCACCGTACAAATTATCTCACAAAAATCACCCCTGTGCAATATGGGTTAGAGAATCATTATCTAATTATCTGTACCTATGTGACTTAGGTTTAGAGTTGTCTAAGGAATACACTTACCGATATGGTAAACGACATAAATCTCAAGACATAATTGAGTGGTGTTTATCAAATAAACCAATAATTAAAGATATTGGGTTTACCACACCCCCAAAAGCAATGCCTGATGAATATAAAGTTGACGATGTGATTGAGTCATATAGAAACTACTATGTTGGCGCAAAAAAAGATTTCGCTAAATGGAAAAATAGAGACATTCCCGAATGGTTTCATAACAACGAAGTATTTATATAAATAACATTTTATTTATATGGAGATTAATGAGACAAACACCTATGGATTTGAGCAAGGATCTGTTGATTCAGGTAAAGTAGTTTTTGGTGGTAAAAATAACAATTGGGGTGGTTCTATGGAACGAGCATTAGAAATTGCTAGTTTTGCCAAAAAATGTTCGGGTAAGAAAAATGTAATATCATCACAAAAACGATCTAGAGTTAAAACCGCATCAGGGAATGTATCTGATCATTATGAAGGAAATCTATCGGCATATGCGGTTGATATACCCGCAAGAGGGGAAAAAGGTGACGAACTGTTAAAATGTATCATGGGTGAATTTAATAACGGTAGTAATTCAAGTTATACCGGTAATAAATGGTTAAATGTGACAGTTGATGGTTACCGATACCAATTTGGTTGGAGAGTTAAGAATCACTACGATCACATCCATGTGGGAGTTAAAAAGGTTGGGGAATCAAGTAAAGTTGAGGATGATACCGAAAAGGCCGATAAAGTTTTATTTGACGCAAATAGTTTTGGTGAAAAGGGAGATGAGAATCTTAATAAACTTTTAGATGAATTAAAAACTAGAGGTGTCACTAATCCACAAGAGACATTAAAAAAATGGATAGGTAGTATTGCGAAAAAAGAAATGAAATATAAATCATTTAAAGATATTTTAAATTCTGACGAATACAAACAATTAGTTAAGTACCTTGAAGTTAGTGAGATTGAACAAATGGATGAAGAAATCCAAAGAATCAAAAAAATTATTGGTTAACCTATTGTCTAAATAAAATCAAATGACTATGTTTGTACTGTTGTTTTGATAAACAGAAAGACAATAAAAAAAAACAAAAAAAATACTTGACAGATTAAAATAAAAGTATTAGATTTGTAAAACAATTCGGAAATAGGTTTCTAAATCTGAATAAAAAAGTTCTTTAATTATTAACCTTTAAACTGTTGTGAGATGTCAGAAGACAATAACACAGTAGAATCTAAGGAAGTTGTAATGTACGGTTACAAAAATTCTGAAGGAAAGATGTTTTGGACATCAAACCTAGAATTCGCTAACATTCGTGCAAACCACTTCGGAACTTATGATGTCTACGAAGAAAAAAATTAAAAAAAAGTTCACAAAGTACTTGACAAAACAAAACAAATGTCGTAACTTTGTAAAACAAATTCGGAAAAGTCCGAAATCGTTCTTTGAAAATTGAATTATCCGTTCAGGAGTAAGTAATGAAACTGATAAAGATATTGGGCCGTGTATAGTCCACAAAATAAACTACGAAAGTAGGATAAAGTGAACCCTTAAGTGTGTTGGGTTTGCGGTTTGGGTAACTGAACTTGAGTACACAAGCGGGATACCGTATAACCTTTAGTACCGAGGGCAACGCTGTAGGGAAAGTGGTTAAACGATTTGGCGATGTGGGTCGTCTGATTGAGGTGGGAACACCAATAGGAATAACTCGTAGGGATATTGCAAAAAATATGGTTATCCAATTATATTATTGCGTGTTCCATTATGATAGGATACTTAAAACCGAAAGGTATGATAACAAACGGGTGGTGCCGACATTATCCTTGATAAACTTCTACCAAGGGGTTAATCTCGAAGTAATCTTGAAATATCGGAATGGGGACATTTCAAGGAGTAGTTTGGTATTTCGTTGTTCAAAAGACGACGAATCTGAAAGACGGACCACTACTTCTATAATCCACGACACAGAACTTTATTTTTACATTGAAGAGTAAAATCATAAATTAGACTTAAAGCAAAAGTGTCCGTCAGGTAATAGTGAAAGGTGACTACATAGTAATGAGCCGTTCATTGCATCGTCTAAACCGCAAGTTTAACGATATTCTTACCAAAAACCTCTAATCCCGCAAGGACTAGTTGGGGAGGCATCCTCGAAGAGAGTTGAGTAATGAGAGAGTAACTAATACCTCAAGGAGTGGTACACCTAAAAGACCGTCACTGAGAAATACTTTTCAAAAGAAAGTGGATAAGAGTAGAAACAATAATGACTCTAAAGGTTCTCAACAAAAACTGTAATCTCAGGTTTTTATTTTAGATTTAAAATCTTATAAGAAAAAAATTAATAGGGACGATGTGAATCGATCCCTTTTTTTGTTTTATTTATATTTATAAATAAAAGAATATAATATTATGGGAAGATTAATAAAATTATCAGAAATGGACATAACAAGAATTGTTAGACGTGTAATCAAAGAAGACAAAGGACTTGGCGATAGAAAAGGTGAACTATATTCTTCCATTAATAATGTTCTTATGGATTTTGAGGATGTTGATCCATCTGACATTGTAATGATTTTAAAAAATATATTAGATGTTCATAAAGCTATGGAATACAGGAGTAAAAATAAAATAGAACCTGTTTCCTCCCATGATGTAAGAAAACGTTTTAAAAATTACTAAATAAAAAAACCCCATCGTAAGATGAGGTTTATTAATTGGTGGAGGTGGAGGGACTCGAACCCTCGTCCATAATATCCTGTCAGATAAGGACTACACGTTTAGGTTAACATTTTCTAATGTTCCAAAATATTTGGTTTTTCAAATCCGATCCAAAAACAGATATAATCAAATTAACCCCTGATTATTAGGGTTTGTTCCTTTTCGGGTAGAAACCACACCTTTGTAAAGACTTCTGTTGCTAGGTTATGTGTCCACCGACCCCCCGTTTCCGTAAACTTATTAAGCTACAGTAACTTCAGAAGTACGGATTAATCCGATAGCTTCCATTTTGTTTAGCACATTGCCAGTTGTTTTTCTGAATCAGTTTTTAAGGAGATTAACTCAGTCCCCACGTGCCCTTATTCTTCAGCCAATACCTGTCAAATCCAAAAACACCCCCATATTATCAAAGAACTTATTCTGTATACAAATATAAGTATAATATTAAATATATCCAAGTTCAAGTATATTTATTTGTAATGGCGGAAAATAGTGAATTATATGATTTATTGGTTAGAGTAAAAAACGGATATGATCCAGGATGGGCGTACTATTCAAGATATGACGATAATTTAGATGATATTAGATTTAATGAAAACAAACCTGCACTAAGTAGTGTAAATATTATATTTTCCGATTATGACGATTACTTAAAATTATACTCTGATTTACTAGATGGGGATGATATCTATTATCTTAAACTATTTTTATCTAATCAATACCAAAATGATTTTGATAGGTACCAATTACGAGAAGAATGGGAAAATGGGTATGTTGAAAACTATTTTAACGATGAAAATAAAGAACTTATTGATAGGATTGTGTATTTTATCTCTAAAGATTCAGTTAGAATGGATTTTGCGGGTAAATCAAAATTATTGTATAAAGAATACGAAGGTGAAATAGATAATATAATGTGGGAATGGGCAGACATAGAGCACAATTGTAGAATGGATATTATCCAAGATGAAATTATTGATGAATTTAGTAATAAATTTTATAATTTAGGTATTAAAGAAGTTGTTCCATTGTATAAGTACAAATGTTCCGTCAATACCTTAATAAGATTATTTGATATGTTTGGTTTACAAAGTGGGACTATTTTTGACTTATTCAAAAAAATATTGGAGGTTAACAAAGTATCTGTGAATTCATATTATAATGAAATGTATTGGAATACCAGCTGTACTAATTTTGATATGGAATCATTTAATAGATCAGCAAATTGGAACTTAACAAGAATATATGAACATATTTTAGATGATGAAAAATTTGTGGATGTTGAGGAATTTTACGATGTAAAAAATGCGGTAGAAAAGGAATTTGGTTTTGATAAATGGAATAAGATTAAAACTAAAGAAAATTTATATTTTAAGGTTGATGATGTTGATCCTGCAACAAATAAAATAATCATATCTTTCAGAAATAATGAAAGTGATAATCGTGAGGAAAAGCGTTCTGTAACTTATGACGAATTACATAGAATGCAAACTCAATACGAATTATTTAATGAAATACGAAAAATCAGAGACAAAATTTTTTTAATTTGATTTAATTCCATATATTTGTTATATGGAAAGAAATTATGAATTACTGAAAGAAGTTTTGTCGGTTCCCACAAAGACTTATCAAGAAGATTTAATGGTACAATTTATCTGTGACTGGTTGGATGAAAATAACATCCCCTTTTATGTTGATGAATTTTACAATGTGTATGCAACCAAACAAACCGATGAAAACATTGAGTTTTTTCCTTGTGTTGTTGCCCATACCGATACGGTACATAACATTGATACGATTAATGTTGTTGAGGAAATGTTACCTGACGCTCAGGGTAATGTTAAATTATCCCTGAAGGCATATAATGACGAAGGCAATCCAACGGGTATTGGTGGTGATGACAAGTGTGGGGTTTATGCTTGTTTGGAATTATTGAAAGAATTACCTAATCTGAAAGCCGCATTTTTTGTTTCTGAGGAAACTGGTTGTAAGGGTTCATTTAATTCTGATCCAAAGTTCTTTGAGAATACGGGATATGCTATTCAGTTTGATGCTCCTGAGAACAATATGATTTCTGAATTTTTGATGGGGGTTAATATGTTTGATCGTGAGAGTAAATTCTTTGAGGTTGGGGGTAAATTGATTACGGAACATTTCCCAGCTAACACAAAATACCATAGACATCCATATACGGATATCTACCCTATTAGAACTAAGTATAACATTGCTTGTTTTAATATCTCAATCGGTTACTACCGTTATCATACGGCAAATGAATATGTTGTTGTTGATGATGTTTACAACGGAATTAAAGTTGGTAAACTAATGATTGACGAACTGGGTTATTCTAAACATATATAAAAAAAGGAGGTTATTGAACCTCCTTTTTCTTTCTACCACCTCTTTTCTTTGGTTCTATTGGAACCAATTCTTTAATATTGATTGTTTGGGCATCCTCCTCACCATCAATGAACAAAGTGTATTCCTTATTCTCAAACACCTCCTCAAGTAAAATCTTTTCCGAAATTAAATCTTCAATTTTATCTTGTATTGCTCTTTTAATTGGTCTTGCACCATAATGTTCGTCAAATCCAACCTTCGAGATAAATTTAATAACCGATTCATCATATGAGACATTATATTTCATATATTCCAATCTTTTAATTAATTTATCAATTTCTAATTTAACAATTTTATCAATATCATTCTCCTTCAATGAATTGAATATAACTACATCATCAATTCTATTTAAGAATTCAGGTGCAAAGAACTTACTCAATTCTTTCTTTAAAATATCCCTTTTTTGTTCTTCTTCAACATAGTTACTTTTCTTAAAACCAACACCTGATCCAAAATCCTGTAATTTTTTAACACCAATATTTGATGTCATAATTATCAGGCAATTTTTGAAGTTAATTTTTCTTCCTAAACTATCTGTGATATGACCATCATCCAACATCTGAAGTAATGTTGAGAAGATGTCTTTGTTTGCCTTTTCAATCTCATCAAATAAGATTACAGAATACGGTTTGTTTTTAACTTGTTCTGTTAATTGTCCGCCTTCTTCATGTCCTACATATCCTGGAGGTGAACCAATCAATCTTGAGATTGTGTGTTTCTCTTGGTATTCGGACATATCAACTCTAATCATATTATCTTCACTACCAAAAATTTCTTTTGCCAATTTTTTCGCTAAGAATGTCTTACCAACACCAGTGGAACCTAAGAAAATGAATGAACCAATTGGTTTATTTGGATCTTTAATCCCCACTCGGTTTCTTCTGATTGCTTTGGAAATTTTTCCCACCGCTTCAGATTGTCCGATAACCAAATCATTTAATGTTTGTTCTAAACCTACCAAAGATTTTGTTTCATCTATTGTAATTTTATTAACAGGAATCTTAGTCATATTTGAAACAACCTCATAAACTAATTCAGGACTAATCTCTTTCTTTTTGATTTTTAATTCCTCATCAAACTTTTTCTTCTCTTCTTCTAACTTACCTAAAATTTTTCGTTCCTTATCCCTAAGTTCTGCCGCCATTTCAAACTTTTGACTTTTAATTACCTGAAGTTTTTCTTCTTTTATATCTGAAGCTTGTTGTTTTAGTTTTTCAATTATTTCAGGTAATTTAATATCTACTTGAGATCTTGCACCAACCTCATCAAGGATGTCAAACGCCTTATCAGGAAACTCTCTATCTGTAATATATCTGTCCGCCAACTCAACACATAAATCTAATATTTCTTCATTATATAAAACTTTATGGTGATCCTCATATTTTGATTTACTATTTTTTAAGATGATTAAAGTTTCTTCTTTGGTTGATGGATCAACAATAATTTTTTGGAATCTTCTTTCCAATGCACCATCCTTCTCAAAGTTCTTACGGTACTCATCTAATGTTGTTGCTCCAACACACTGGATTTCTCCTCTTGCCAATGCGGGTTTGAAGATGTTTGATGCGTCTAATGAACCTGAAGAACTACCAGCACCAACTATTGTGTGAATCTCATCAATGAAAACAATGATATTGGGGTTATTCTGAAGTTCTTCAATAATAACCTTCATTCTTTCTTCAAATTGACCTCTATATTTAGTACCTGCAACAATGGAATTCATATCTAAGGATACAATCCTTTTATCTGTTAAATTCTTTGGGCAATCTCCCTCAAATATTTTCATTGCCAATCCTTCTACAATTGCGGTTTTACCACAACCTGGTTCACCAACAATAATTGGATTATTTTTCTTTCTCCTTGATAGAACTTGTGCGATACGCATAATTTCTTTTTCCCTACCAACAACTGGATCTAATTTACCTTCACTTGCGAGTTTATTTAAATCCTTACTAAAGTTATCCAACACAGGAGTTCCCTTATCGGAAGGCTTTTTATTTTTGTCATCGTTATCCATATATTCAATCATTTTTTAACTTTTTAAAAATGTAATTTAAAAAAAACAAAAAGTATATTATTTTGACAATCTGTCATTCATTTTTTTTATGTACTGACATTTTGTCAGTTTTATAATTTTGGTGTGTATTTAGAAAAAAAAAGGATTGCCTTTATGGTGGATTTTTTTTTAACCATATTTATTTTTAAATAAAAAAAGTTATGGCAATTACAAAAGAAGAAATTTCAGGAACAACAATCATAAATGAAATACAATCAAGTAATATCAAAAAGACAGTTTATGATACAATCACTAAAAAATTAATGGTGGAGTTTAATAATGGGACTCAATATGAATATGATGAGGTACCACATCAAACTTACACTCAGTTTAGAATGTCGGAGTCACAAGGTAAGTTCTTTAGTACAAAAATTGCAAAAACCTTCAAATATAAGAAAGTTTAAATAAATTAATTAATCATTGTATTTATTATAGATGGATAAACACGATGATATTATTTCAAGTTTTAAAGTTCAAAAAGAACTAAACCCTAAAATTTGGGATGGTAAGGGTAGTGACTCTAAAATGAAACCTGATATTAGAGAAAGGTTACTTGAGATTGCTTATGAATTTATTGATTTTTTAGGTGTTGATATTGTTATTACCGATGTTATAATGACAGGATCACTATCTAATTACAATTGGTCAAAATATTCAGATGTTGATTTACATATTGTTGCAAATTTTAACCAATTCCCAACCAATCAAATTGACTTATATAAAGAATTTTTTAATCTTAAAAAAATTATTTTTAATGATAATCACGATATAACAATATATGGTTATGATGTAGAACTTTATCTTCAGGACGAAGAAGAAACTCATTTTAGTAGTGGAGTATATTCAGTATTGTTTGATGAGTGGGCTAATAATCCTAAAAAAGAATCTGTTAGTATTGATAAAGAACAAATTAAAAATAAAGCAAAGCAATGGATGGATATTATTGATGGTGTTATTAATAATATGAAAGATGAGGATATTGATACTGCAAAAGAATTAATAAAGAAATACAAAGATAAGTTAAAAAAATACAGAACCTGTGGACTGGAAAAAGACGGAGAATACTCAAACGAGAATTTGGTGTTTAAGATGTTAAGAAGAAATGGGTACATTGAAAAGTTATATAACTTTGGTAATGAATTTTTAGATAAAAAGTTATCTATTAACTAAAAAAAAATCTCATATTTAATCGTAATGTTAATAAACGATGATTATGATATATTTATATAAAAAAATAATTTTATAAAAAAAAACAAAATGGGAAGTTTAAGACCGATAGGTAGTGAAAAACTACAAGGAATGGATAAAATTAAGAGAATTATAGAAATTTCTCGTTATAACGAACATATGCCAAATCCTGTTAATGAAAACGAATCAAAAGAATATTCTCGTTTTCTTGCCGATGGTAATAGATATGAAATAATTAAAGAAAAATCAGGTTACATTATTAAACACCAAATTTCTGAGGGTGTTTCTGACTATATTGAACCTATGAAAAATAGAAAGTATTATTCTTCATATTCTCAGGCTTTAAAAAGACTGAATTTAATGGCTAAAGAATTAAACGCTCTTCATGAAAATAAAGAAGAGGTTTCATTATTTGGTGAGGAAAAGAAATTTTACCTTAAGAAGAATATGTCAGAAAAATTAAATATGGATCCAAACAGTATGGATGAACTTGATGAACAAGCTCCGGCACCTGCAGCACCCGCTCCGGCACCTGCAGCACCCGCTCCGGCACCTGTTCCCGCACCTGAAGATGTTCCTGTAGAACCTGAAGGAGAACTTCCTCCACCATCAGAAGAAGGAATGGAAGATGAGGGTATGGAAGATACTGAAGAAAATGAAGAAGAAGTAACATTCAAATCAATACAAAAATTAACAGGAAAATTAGCACAAAAAATTCGTGACTTTGAGTCAAATGGAGGAGAAGAAGATGAAGAAGGTATGGATGGGAATGATGTTAAATATGTTATTAACTCAATATTATCGGCATTAGACTTAACAACATTAGATGAAGATGATGTTGATGAAATTGTTGCTCGTTTTGAGGGTGATGAAGAAGGAATG
Organism: Notodromas monacha; assembly: GCA_905338405.1. Taxonomy (NCBI): domain Eukaryota; kingdom Metazoa; phylum Arthropoda; class Ostracoda; order Podocopida; family Cyprididae; genus Notodromas; species Notodromas monacha. Next base: position 231,620 of record CAJPEX010000024.1, on the reverse strand, counting down.
CCTGAGGAAGGTGGTATGGAAACTGAAGAACCTATGGAACCATCACCTGAAGGAGAAGAAGGTGAAGAATTACCTCCACCACCAGCTGAAGGAGAAATGGCTGAAATGCAAAATTTAGGTGATAAGTTTATGAATAAACTTAAAGGAGCCTATTCATCATCATTAGGTAAAAAATTACCTGGTATGGATGAAATGTTCGGTGATGGTGATGATGAAGAGTTGGGAACTATGAGAGGTCATTATTTCGGTGACGAAGAAGAAGAGGATGAGTTTGGATTTGATGGTGAGTTTGGATTTGATGATGAAGAAGATGACTATACAATGAGAGGTGCGAGAAAACATAGAAGAATGTATGATGATGAAAATCATTTCTCACACGGAACATTTGGAGAATCCAAAGTAGACAAAATTATTAAAAAATACTTTGAAATTGACAATAAGGAAAAACAATTAAATGAAGAAAAAAGAAGAAAAGAATTAAGAAACCATATTCTTGAAACTAAATCTGAAATTAAAAGATTGTCTGAAACAGTTCGTCAAGAAAGAATGGCGGTTAAATTTTTGAGTGAAAATAAAAAAGCAAGTTTAATTGGAATTACAAATAAGAAAAATTTGATATTCAAAGTAAACGAAAATCAATTTAGAATTTCACCAAACGGAACGATTATATGAATAAATTAATATACATCAATGGTTTGGGACCAAACTACAAAGGTGATAATATTTATGAATTTATATTTTCAGATACTTTAGAAGTTTGGGGTGAAAATTGGGAATCAAAACCTGCAAATGGTTACCCACTTCCTCCCGATATTGAGTATGTTAAAAAAGTTGGTGTATTAAGAAACGGAGAAATAACATTGGAATTAATTCAAGATTCCGATGTTTTTTCACTTATAGACGCAACTGACGATGTTATTGCGTTAGGTTGGGAAAAGGAAACTGAAGAGTTAGATTTCTCAGTAACAAAAAGGTTAGTCTTCAAATTTGGACAAACCGAAGAAGAAGTAAAAAATAAATTATATGAACGAGATATCGTTCTTGAGTTTGAAAAAAAAGTGGTATATGAGAACTAAAAACCCTATTACTGTATTGTTGGAAAATGGAATTCATTTTTCCACTTTAACAAATATGTCGGAAAAACAAATTAAAGTTTTGGCGGAAAGATTTAAAAAAGAAGAATCTAAAGAGCAATCAACAACACCTCAAAATACGACGGCAATTCAAAAACCAGCGACTACATCATATGTTGTTAAACCAAATTCTAAAACAATGATTAATGGTATTGAAATAGATACAACTGATGGTAAAACAACGGCAACTCCCTTAAAAGAAAAGGAGATAACAGAAAAATTTGAATCCAAAGCACAACAAGGATTATTTTGGGCTAAATGTAATAACTCTAAAGGTAAGGAAAAAAAGAAATGGTGTGATATGGCGAAAGAATTTTCGGACAGTACAACAAAAAAAGAATACAAGAAAATGCCTGAAAAGAAACACCCTGAAAAAACGGTTGATTATAAAAAGAAGGTTCAAAAAGAAAGTTATGAAAAATTTCTTGAGGATAGAATCGTTGAGATGGTTTACAACCATGTTAATCCTAAATTAACTAAAGGTGAAATCAAAAAAACAATTCAAGAAAGATCTGAGAGTATGATGTTGAGGAATCCAAAAAAAATGTCTATGTTCTCTGATGAATCAGGAATAGAAATGAAAAAAATGGATAAACCAATCGGCAAAGTATTTTCTTTAGGAAAAAGTCATATGGAAGAAAACGACACTAAAGAAAAGGAAAGAACAAAAGAAAAAGATACAACAAAGAAAAAAGATGGTAATCCTTTTAAAAACCCAAATCCTGGTGTAAAAGAAAGTCCAAGAGGGTTAAGAGATGAAATGAAAGAAAACGACACTAAAGAAAAGGAAAGAACAAAAGAAAAAGAACCTGGAACAAAAAATCCACCAAAAAGAAGAGGTAATCCTTTTAAAAACCCAAATCCTGGTGTAAAAGAAAGTCCAAGAGGTGGTAATAAAGAGGATGTTAAAATGACTTTTATGAGTCAGATAAAACAAGCGTTAAAATAATAAGATGGCAGATAAAGACTTAGAAAGATTAATCAGGAAAATAATTAAAGAAGCACCAATTGATTATGGTGATTATCCTGAAAGAATGGATCCAAAAACTCAAAGAAGAATTGAAGATCCTGAGAACATTTACGCTAAGAACAGAGCTTTTAAAGGTGGTGTTTCTGATGTTGAGAAAATTGCGGGGACAAGATTTAAAGAGATTGTTGATTATGTAAAAAGATATTTTAGTACTCAAGAAAACATAACTGACCCTCATGTGATGAGATCTATTATGATGGAACAAATGAGAGCGGTTCAGCAATCAATGGTTATAGAATCATCACATAAAGATGAGTTAAAAGATTTGGCGGTAGAAATTGCGGCGAAAGAAGAAGGATGGATGGATTATTCATTAACTATAAATGAAGCGATAGAAAACGGTGATATTAGTAAGTCACCAATCCAAGGCGCAGGAACTAGATACGGATTTGAGTTTATTAATGTTGACGCATTTTTAAATGAGAAAAAAATTAACCCAAGTCAATTCCAAATGAAGGAAAAGGATTTACCTAAATTACAAATTCCTTCAGATTTTTCATTTGATATTGACGAGTTGACACCGGAAGAACAAAGACAACTTGAAATTGAAAAGAGGCATGTTATTAACGCATTGATTCAAGGTAAAGGTAAAAGAGGACAATTTTCGTATCAAGCATTTAAAAATAGGTTAGACGAGATTGATCCAAGATTATATTCATTATACAATAAGATTATGTCTGCAAATGACTTAATGTATTTTACTCAAGAAGATTTGATTGAGATGATGGGAGGAAATGCCGCTGGTTCATCTGGTGTTGAGAGTGAAGACGAAGACGATGAAGGTGGTGAAGAAGGTGAAGGTATGGATGTTGTAGTGGCAAACGGTATAATATTCCCAATTTTATTACACGAATTAATTAAAGGTTTTGGTTCTGTTGCATCAAGAGAACAATGGAGAGGTATGGATCCAGGAATGGCTCAAGATATTATGGGTAAGACAGATGTATTTTCTAATGAACCAATGCAATTTAGAGTTGGTGCAGAACTTGTTAGAAAATTAAGAACTTTATTACCTGATGAATTAGTCTTAGATGAAAGAAGTAAAATTTATATTCCTTTCTTTGAGAGAATTCTTTATGGTATTCCTGCAGATAGATTCTTAAAAGAAATTATGTCAAATGTTGTTTCTGAAAGAGAAGAAGATAATAATAAAGTAAAACGAACTTTTGAGGACATCCTTAGAAGGGCAAAATCGGACTATCAGAAATATAAAGGTGGTGATAACGAAGAAGATGAGGAGGATGACGATGCCTTATCAAAATTAGGTTTATAATCTACTTAAATTATTAATAAAACCCCCTTTTATGTAAATAACTGGGGGTTTTGATATTTATAGCTAAATGGTTTTATGAGTTTAACTAAAGAACAGGTAATGTTGGAGTATGTAAAATGTATGAAGGATACTCCATACGCATTAAAAACATATTTACAAACCTACGACAATACGGTATCACAATATGTCCCATTACAATTATTTCCCGATCAAGTTTCATTGTTAAATGACTATGAAAGTTTTAACGAAAATATTGCATTAAAATATCGTCAAGCGGGTGTATCTACCGTAACTGCGGCATGGGTATCAAAAAAATTAGCATTTGCAAAGAAAAATAAACCTGAAAAAATTCTAATTATTGCCAACAAATTGGACACCTCTTTAGAGATGGCGAATAAGATTAGAGGGTTTGTTGGACAATGGCCGAAATGGGTTGGGATTGATTTTGCCGCTGAAAAAAATTCACAAAAACACTACAAATTAAATAACGGATGTGAGGTTAAAGCGGTTGCAACATCAAAGGATGCCCTTCGTGGATTTACCCCTACGGTTCTTATATTTGATGAGGCGGCGTTTATTGAAGCGGATAGTGATTTCTGGGCGGCTTGTATGGCATCCCTATCTACAGGGGGTAAAGTAATCGTGGTATCAACACCGAATGGTTATGATCCAATTTACTATGAAATATATGATCAGGCATTAAGAAATATGAACGACTTTAAAATTACAGAAATGTATTGGTTTAGAGATCCTCGTTACACAAAAGATTTATACTTGGTTAAAACTGAAGATATTATCCATTATTTGTTAAATAAAGAAGAATATCCTGAAGATAAAATATTAAGTTGGGAAGGTATCCCATTTGAAACAAGAAATTATGATGATCTTAAAACCATAATGGATTCAGGTTACAAACCTTGTTCAGATTGGTTTGAAAGAATGGTTAAGAAACTTAAATATGATAAACGAAAAGTTTCTCAGGAGTTGGAATGTAACTTCCTTGGATCAGGAGATAATGTGTTTGATTCAAAGATGTTACAGACTATTCGTGAAAATATGGTTAAAGACCCCCAAAATAAAATGATGGGAAATTCACTATGGATATGGAAGGAACCTATTGTTGGGCACAAATATATTATGGGGGTTGATGTTTCTCGTGGTGACAGTGAGGATTTTAGTACAATACAAATCATTGATTTTGATGAAAGAGAACAAGTATTGGAATACATTGGAAAAATTCCACCTGATGTATTGGCAGAAATTGCATATAAATGGGGAAATATGTATTCTGCATATATTGTAATTGATATCACTGGTGGTATGGGAATTGCAACATCAAGAAAATTACAAGAACTTGGATATAAAAATATGTATGTTGATGGTATTGATTTAAATAATACTTGGAAATACAATCCAAAAGCCCTTGATAAAATTCCTGGCATCAACTTTAATAACAAAAGAGTTCAAATAATTGCCGCTTTTGAGGAAGGAATGAGACATAAGTTTAGGATATATAGTTCAAGGTTATATAATGAAATGAATACATTCGTATATGTGAATGGTAGACCGGATCACCAAAAAGGACATCACGATGATTTAATTATGTCCATATCAATGGCGTTATATGTTGGGGAGTCCTCATTCTCAAGTTTAGAGAAAGTAACTGAACAAACTAAAGCAATGTTAGAATCTTGGACGGTAAATAATAATGAATCAGTTAAAAATGTAATTGATTTTAATCCCGTAATTCCACATATGAATCAAGATAGATTTAGAGATAATTCAAGTATTAGTAGAAAGGATTATGAAAACTATGGTTGGTTATTTGGTATTAGATAATATTTATAATAAAATATAGTATGGGATTATCAAGTAGAAAAAAATCAGGTAAACTTATTGCTGGCAGTACGATGATAGTACCTGGGCAACCTATTTTGAGTGCAAAAAAATTCGTTATAACATTCTCAAATAAAAAAGGTTCTTTACCTGAGACATATAATGAACAATCAACAAGTTCAGGAACCACATCTAACAGTTAATTCTATACTTATAGATAAAAGTGATTAAAATTATATAAATAAAATTAAATAGTCAATATGGAACAAAATCAAAATAATCTAACTATTTGGCAAAGATTATCTCAAGCATTTGGTCCGAATTCTTTATTAGGTCAAGATTTACCAACATACAAACTTGATAAGACAGAGTTATTAAGAACTACAGATAAGAAAGAATACGAACTTGAAAAACTACAAACTCAACAATCATTGTACCTATCAGGACAATGGGCAAAAATTGAGAATAATCTATATACACAAGCGATTTATTATGAACCAACAAGATTGGCTTCATTTTATGATTATGAATCTATGGAATTTACACCTGAGATTTCTACCGCTTTGGATATCTATTCTGAGGAATCGACAACCGCAGATCAAAACGGGTATATACTCCAAATATATTCTGAATCAAAAAGAATAAAAGGAATATTAGCAGATTTGTTTAATAATGTATTGGATATTAATACCAATCTTGCAATGTGGACAAGAAACACTTGTAAGTATGGTGATAATTTTGTTTATCTAAAACTTGATCCTGAAAAAGGAATTGTTGGTTGTATGCAATTACCTAACATTGAAATCGAAAGATTGGAGAGGGGTATGGCGGCTAAATCAACAAATGCTGAAGTTGATCCCAAATCTAAAGGTTTAAGATTTCATTGGAAGGTTAAAGATATGGAATTTAATTCTTGGGAAGTTGCTCACTTTAGATTATTGGGTGACGATAGAAAACTTCCTTATGGAACATCTATGCTTGAGAAGGCAAGAAGAATTTGGAAACAGTTAATGTTGTCTGAAGATGCGATGTTAATATATAGAACATCAAGAGCACCTGAAAGAAGGGTGTTTAAAGTGTTTGTTGGAAACATGGACGATAAGGATGTTGAACCATATGTACAAAGGGTTGCAAATAAGTTTAAACGAGATCAAGTGGTTGACTCAAAAACAGGAAATGTTGATTTAAGATTTAACCAAATGGCGGTGGATCAAGATTATTTTGTACCTGTTAGAGATGCTACACAAACAATGCCGATTGAGACATTACCAGGAGCTCAAAACTTATCTGAAATTGCCGATATTGAATACATCCAAAAGAAATTAGTTACGGCATTAAGAGTCCCAAAGGCTTATTTAGGATTTGAGGAAGTTGTTGGTGATGGTAAAAACTTATCATTACAAGATATTCGTTTTGCAAGAACAATCAACAAAATTCAAAAAAGTATGATTGCCGAAATGAATAAGATTGCAATCATTCACTTATTCTTATTAGGTTTTGAGGACGAATTACAAAACTTCACATTAGGGCTTACTAACCCATCAAAACAAGCTGATTTGTTAATGGTTGATGTTTGGAAAGAAAAAGTTCTTTTATATAAAGATTTGGTTACTGAGATACCAAACACAATTCAACCAACATCAGCAACTTGGGCTAAGAAACATATATTCGGTTTCTCTGATGAGGATATCAAATTAGATGTACAACAAATTAGATTAGAGAGAGCGGTTGCAGCTGAACTTACAAACACACCAACAATTATTACGCATACAGGAATGTTTGATACTGTTGATAAATTATACAAAACTAAATCAGGATCAACTCAAACTGCAGGTGCCGCACCAGCAGAAGGAGGTGGGGAACCACCTATGGGTGGAGGAATGCCACCGATGGGTCCTGAGCCAGGTGGAGGTGCGGAACCACCACTACCAGGTGGGGAAACATTACCTGAAAATAAAGAAAAAAATAATTTAAATATTTTATTAGAAAGTGATGATATTCACGGTGATTCGTACATTGACTTAAGTAGGGCGAGAAATTCTTTAGGTTCAATTGAGGATGAATTGAGCAAATTGTTAAGAGATTGATATTTATAAATAAAAAAGATTATGAAATTTGGTTTATTAAAATCACAGATAGAAAATATATTGATTGAGTCATATAAGAACGAATCAATAAAAGATAATATGTTTATCTTTAAAGAGTTGGTACTTAAAAATAAAAACATTAGTAGAATGTTTTATTTATATGATGAATTAAATTCTAATAAAGGACTTAATGAGTCCATTGCTAGTGAATATATAAACCAAAGCATTATTGTTTATGAAAATTTAATTAATAAAATTAATCCTAAACAATTAAAAGAAATCCAATCGTGGGTGGGACACATACAATGTGAAAATAACTACACATTGGTGGATGATTTGTTTTCTAACAATGTTACAAATTTAGAATCTAAAATTAAAAGTAAAAGTACAATTTTAGAAAATCTAAAAAAAGAACCAAAAAAAGAAAAAGAGATTATTAATGTCCCAATAAAAACTATGGTTAGTGTTGCGAACAAAACGGCATCAAACTATATTGAAAGTTTAAACGAATCAGATAAAACTGAACTGAAAAAACTTTTGTCATCTGATGATGAAACTATAAAAGAGTCTTACTTAATCCTTAAAGGGAAAGTAATTTCTAAATTAGAAAGACTACAAGAAAGCGAGCAAGATAATGAGGTAACTACTAAAATAGACGAAACAATCCAAAAAATTCAAAATGAATCTTTTGATAAGGTTGGTTATTTTAAGTTACGAAAATTGAATGAAAATCTTTAATCGTTCATAAATTTTTGACGATAAATAGCTCTGTTCTTAATTTCTCTTTTGGAGACTGACTTCTTTTTAAATTCTTTTCTACCATTGAGTTGAGAATTTTGACGAGTCCTAATAACTTTACTTTTTAGTTCTTTAAGGGCTTTCTCTATATCCCCATTTTTATTCACTCTAACTATTAACATTATAATTTTTTATTGGTTTATTGGTATTTGATATATATCACAAAAATACTTATTTTTTTGGAAAATAAACGCGATAGTATGAGAAACATCTATGAAAAAAGGAAAAACCGCCAAAATTAATGGTTTTAGAACATCAAAGGTAGTCTATGGGACGGTAGACTCAAAAGAATTTAAATCACTTTATCTTAATTTACAAACTTGGGTGGAACCAAAAGAAGACTATGAGAATTGGGTAAGAATTACACAAAATATGTGCCGATCAATTAAACACTCAGTCTATGACAATATAGATAAATCATTATTTGATGATAAATTTATTGTGGACATGGATTTAAGAACAAGTGGTTTACATATAAAGAAAAAATCATTCTTAAATCTTGAGATAAACTTATTTTTAATAGATGAGGTAGATTTCAAGGACATGAAACTAAAAAGAAAATTAAAAAGTATTATTAAAGGAGTTTATGATGATGTATTAAATAAGAACGAACATTTTAAATTTTATTTGACAAAAAACGGGAATATAAAAAAACCAAAGGTAAAAATGGAGAAAGTTTAATATTTATATAGAAAACTTTTGATATGAGCCAAAACAGAATATTAGGACCGAATGAAACCGGCAGAGGAATTCTTATTGAATACGATGCCGGTTATATTGATCCTTCAGACAAATATAATTCAGATATAATTAAAGAATCTAAAAACTTTTTAGATCACTCAAAACCATTTGAGTTCTATGCGGTATTACAAAAATACAATACCCCAAATAGAAATGGTAGAGTATATCCTGAGAAAGTATTAAAGCGTGAAGCGGAAAATTATAAGAAGATGATTGAGAAGGGAACTGCATTGTCAGAACTTAATCACCCTGAATCTTCATTAATTGATTTAGATAGAGTTTCCCATTTAATTACTGAAGTATGGTGGGATGGACCTGTATTATTGGGTAAACTAAAATTATTAACAAGTCCTGGTTTTCATGAGAGTGGTATCTGTTCTACTAAAGGAGATTTAGCCGCGAACTATTTAAGACAAGGAGTTACTTTAGGTATTTCTTCTCGTGGTGTTGGTTCACTTAAAAAAGTGGGAGAACAAAATGAGGTACAGGATGATTTTGAATTAATTTGTTTTGACTTAGTATCATCACCATCTACTCCTGGTGCATATCTTTTCTTAGATAAAAACGACAGAATGAAGTTTGACGAGAATCTTGAGGAAGATAAAAAAATGGCAGTGGAAAGAAATGTTGGTAGTACGGGAAACAAATCACTTGACTTAATGAAGCGTTTATCCGATTATTTGGATAAATAAAAATTTATGGAACAAGGAGAAAAATATTTTGTGGCAAAGATCACTTCTGATTTGTTAGATACAGAATCAGGTAAAGTTAAAAAAGTAAGAGAAGAAAAATTAGTTTTGGGATATTCCCCAACTGATGTGGAAGCTAAAGTTACTAAAGTATATGAAAACTATACAATGGATTGGAGAATCACTTCAATCACAGAAAGTAAAATTGATGAAGTAATTGAATAAATTACAAAAGATTAAATTATAAGGATGGACAAATGTTCATCCTTTTTTTATGCTCAAAATTTAATTTTTTTTATCTAAAAATAGTATTAAACTGATTTTTTTGAAAATGTCAAGTATTTATCTGTAAAACTATTCAAAAAATAATGAGCAAAAAAGAATCATTAGTAGAAGATACATTTATCCAATTAAAGAATTTGGAGGATGTTATCGCGGAAAATGCACAAGGAATACTTGCATCAACAATGAAGCAAGAAATCAAAGAATTAGTAAAAGAATCTCTGAACGAACAAGAAGAGGAAGATGAGATTGATTTAGATGCTGAGGTTGATACCGACGCTGATAACGACGAAATGGAAATGGATATGGATTTCGACGATGAAGACATGGAAGTGAATACTGATATGGATTTCGACGATGAAGACATGGATATGGACATGGATGTTGAAGATGATACCATTGATTTAACAGGTGCCTCAGATGAAGAAATTCTTCGTGTATTTAAGGCGATGGGAGATGAAGATGGAATCATTGTAAAAAAAGATGATGAAATGTTACATTTATCTGATAATAATGAAGATGTAGAATACATCATCCAACTTGGAGAATCTGACGAAGACGAAATGGAATTGGACGAAATGTACGATGACGAAATGGATTTTGAAGACGAAGACGAAATGGGTTTTGAAGACGAAATGTCGTTTGGAGACGAAGAAACTGAAGGAGTTATTTATGAGTTAGAACTTGACGACATGGGTAACGAAGAAGAAGAACTTGACATGGATGACATGGAATCTATTGGAGATGATTATTTCGACATGGAAGAAGAGTATGTTATGGAATCCTCAAAATTCAAATCTAAAGGAGTTGGGATGGGTAACGCATCAAAATTCAAATACGGTAAAAAACCTAACCAAGAAGGTGGTTTCGATGTTAAGAAAAAACAAGGAACTAGAGGTGTTGGAATGGGTAAAGCTAAATTTGAATATAAAGAGGAAGTTAACACTGGAAAAGAACCTAAAAAATCTACAACAATTAAAAAGGTAGAGACTAAAGAGGCTTCAAGAACATTAGGTTCAGGTAAAAGATTTGGTAGAAAAGGTTTAGACAAACCTAAAGCAGCACCAAGACATTTACGAGTTGAATCTACTGACGGTGAATTAAACTTACTTAGAGAAAAAAATGAAGAGTATAGAAAGGCACTTAACCTTTTCAGAACAAAGTTAAATGAAGTTGCGGTATTCAATTCAAACTTAGCTTACGCTACGAGATTGTTTACAGAACATTCTACAACTAAACAAGAAAAGATTAACATCTTAAGAAGATTTGACAGTGTAGATACTCTTAAAGAATCAAAAAATCTTTACAAATCTATTAAAAACGAACTTTCAAACACAAGTACTACGGATAACACAATCACAGAATCAATTGAAAGAAATGTTGTTAAGACTCCATCAAGTGGATCGGCAGTAAATCTAATTGAATCTAAGACTTATGAAAATCCACAATTCTTGAGAATGAAAGATTTAATGGGAAAATTAAAATAAAAATAAACTAAAAACAAATAAAAAACCAAAAAAATGGGAGCATTATTAGAATCAGGTCTTGTTGGTAATATTGGGTTGAAGCACCTTAAAGTTATCAAAGAAGATACTATTAACAAATGGGACAAATTAGGGTTCCTTGATGGACTTAAAGGACATCTAAAAGAAAATGTAGCACAGTTGTATGAAAACCAAGCTTCTTTCTTGATTAACGAAGCAACTTCTGAAGGTTCTAACGGAGCGTTCGAAACAGTTGTTTTCCCTATCGTAAGAAGAGTTTTCTCTAAATTGTTGGCTAACGATATCGTATCAGTACAAGCAATGAACTTACCTATCGGTAAATTGTTCTATTTCGTACCTCGTATCCAAGGTTATGAGACAGGAACTGAACAAACTGCAGCAAATAACTATGTTGGTGGTGGTTCACACTACGCACCAGTAGGGGCACCCAATAACAACGGTGGATCTGTTGATTCATCTGTAATTGGAGCTGGATACCCTGACAATGCAAATGCATATAAGAAAAATCTTTATGATTTATTCTACGAAGGTGCTGAAGGACAATTAGATCCTCCAGGATTGTTTGATTACTCAAAAGGTAAGTGGTCGGCAGTAACTGCATCTACTAGCGTACAAGCATGGAGTAACGGTGATTTAGCTGATTATGTTTACGCATCAGGTTCTCAAGTAAGAAAAGTTATCGTTAAACTTTGTGGTTGGAGTCAAATCGAAGGTTACGGAAAATTAATCGGTCCTGATGGAAATGAAGTTGATTCTGAAACTTTCCTTTCTGACTTAAGAATTTTCGCACCTAAAGGAAATGCGGCTTTAACAGGTACAACACCTTGTAATGTTGTTTATAACGCTGAAGGTAATCCGAATTCACTATTGTTTAGAGTTGTTACTCAACAATATGGTAAAGGAATCGTTAAATATGGTTCTAACCAAGGAACTACATTCCCTGGAACAGGTAATGGTGGTTCTTATTACAATGTTTGTGATGCTAATGGTTGTATCTACTTAGAAGTTGATTTATCTTGTCCAGCATGTGCTGACTGTGGTGATACTTCATTAGATGGTTACACAGGAACTACATTGACTGCACAATTGGCATCTGGTACTTCATTCTACGCGGCTTGGAGAACTTATGAGAACCTTGAGTTCCAAGATCAAATTGGTGAGGTTTCTTTTGATTTAGAATCTGTTACAGTTTCTGTATCTGAAAGAAAACTAAGAGCACAATGGTCACCTGAAATGGCTCAAGATGTTGCGGCATTCCACAATATCGATGCAGAGGCTGAATTGACAGCGTTGTTGTCAGAACAAGTAGCAGCTGAAATCGATCGTGAAATTCTTCGTGACTTGAGAAAAGGAGCGGCTTGGAACCTTCGTTGGGATTACAACGGATGGAGAAGAATCCAACAAACTACATCTTACACTCAGAAAGATTGGAACCAAACTTTGATTACTGCGATTAACCAATTGTCAGCACAAATCCACAAATCAACATTGAGAGGTGGAGCTAACTGGATCGTTGTATCTTCTGAGGTTTCTGCAATCTTTGATGATTTAGAATACTTCCATGTATCTAACGCATCTCCTGAGCAAGATCAGTATAACATGGGTATCGAAAGAGTTGGTACTTTAGCGGGTCGTTACCAAGTGTATCGTGATCCTTACTTCCCACCAAACCAAGTTTTGATTGGACACAAAGGAACATCGTTACTTGACACAGGTTACATCTACGCACCGTATGTACCTCTACAATTGACACCTACAATGTACAATCCGTTCAACTTCACACCTATCAAAGGTATTATGACAAGATACGCTAAGAAAATGGTTAATAACCGTTTCTATGGTCGTATCACTGTTGATGGAGTTCGTACATTCGATTTAAGAGAATTGAGATAATCAATAACTTAAAATAACCCTCAAAGGAGACAAGAAATTGTCTCCTTTTTTTATTTGTCTTTTTTGAGAAATTGTTTATATTTAACATACTTATTTAAAAACAAATTATATGAAAAAATTATTATTAACATTATTTTTATTTTTAACAACCGTATTAAACTCACAAACAGTATTATATAATGATAATTGTGAAACATCGGGATATAACTGGTTTGGATTCCCAACGAATCCTCAGTTCCCAAATATATTTTCAACATATTTAGGTGGAACAACATCAATTTCTGATGGTCCATCAAATAAACCTCTATATGTTAGTAATAGTAGTTCATTTAGTTTATTCGGTCTTGGGGGGTCAAGTTCAGGAAGTGAATATGAAAGATATCAATTACCTAACATAACTGGATTGGATCCTAATAAACTATATAGATTTACTTTTAAACTTATGGCATATGCCGAAAATATTACAGGATTTTCAGGAAGTGGTTTAGATGTTACCGATTCTGTAACGGTAAGAGTTTCGGTAAATAACGGTCCATATCTAATTGAGTCTATAATTAAAGGGTGGTCAAACTCATACTGGAGTTTTGATGCAACCGGAATTATTAATGAAACTGCCAATGGATTACCAAATACATATAGACCAATATCTGCGGGTAATCAAGAAAATACCGGATTTGGGTATTCTACATATAACTTATTATTAACAAATATTAATCAAATACAGATTAGAATAGATATGAGATCAAATTATGGTGGTTCTAATTATGGTGAATGGTGGGTAATTGATGATATGGAATTAATAGATGAGGATCCCCTACCTGTTGAGTTAATGTCATTTGATGGTATGTCAACTGAGGAAGGTAACCTTTTATTATGGAAAACCGCATCAGAGCACAATTCAGATTATTTTTTAATTCAATCCACAATTGATGGTGAAAAATACACCACAGTTGATAAAGTTGGTGCTGCGGGTAATAGTAATCAAGTGATGGAATATAGTTTATTAGACACAAAGTATGGTAATAATTTAACCTATTATAGATTATTACAATATGACTTTGACGGTAAATATACTATATATGGACCAATATCAATTAATAACCAAGTTAAAGAAAAGAAAGTTATTAAAATCATTGATTTAATGGGGAAAGAAGTTACGGAATTTTCTTCAAATGGTATATATATTGAGGTATATGAAGATGGTACAATGAGTAAAGTGTGGAGATAAGAAGTTATCTCCAATTTACTGATTCTTTGTTAGAACCCTAATTGATTTAGATATTACCTCAGACTCCCCAATTGTAAACGCACCTCTACTATGAGCGGCTTTAACTGCCTCGACTAAATAGTAAATGGAATGATTTTTATCTATTGTTGATAAAATCATATCTAAATGTTCTTCAGTTAAAAGATTTATTGTTCCAAATAAATTACCATAATTTTCTAATTGTTCTTCACTCATTTCCATATTGTTTGATATTTATAATAATAGATAAGTTTGTTAAAATGTTAAATGATATTATAAAAAAAGTTTTAAGGGAGGCAACTTCAGATAGTAGTGGATCTAGAGGATCATTTGTTGTACCTTTAAGACTTGGTTTAAGAAAATTTGATAAAACACAATTAGGACCATTTACCGAAAAAGTTTCTAAATATGATAGTCCATTATTAGATTATGATAGTTACGACGGTAAAATGAGTGAAACCAAGAAACAAATTAAAAAAATTGAAGGTAATGCCGAGAAATCTACAAAGTATCTCAAAAACCACCCAACTCAAAATGATGATGATGGAGATATAATAAACCCAACACCAGGTAAGAATAAAAAAATTGTACCAATTAAAGAAGATTTAGCAGTATGGTTTGGTACAAAGAAAAAACCAAAAGGATCTAAACAACCAAAAGGTCCATGGGTTGATATTTGTCGTAAGGTAAATGGAAAACATCCACCTTGTGGAAGAAGTGATTCCGACAGTGGTTCATATCCTAAATGTCGTGCTGTAGGTGTTGCAGGTAAAATGAGTGACTCAGCAAAAAAGGCAGCTTGTCAACAAAAAAGAAAGGCTGAGAAAAAAGACACTCAAACAGGTAAAGGACAAAAACCAATTATGACATCTTATAAACCAAGAAAAAAAACGAATGAAAATATGAAAACAATTAGATTAACAGAATCAGATTTAGTTAGAATTGTAAAAAAAATTCTTAACGAAGAAACCTCAATGGGATTAAAAAAGGAAAATCCTCAAATGATTATGGTAGATAAATTGTGGAATAGAAAAATGATTACCCCAATAGATAACACCAATATTAGTGTACAAAAAGGATATGAGGTTTGGTATGGTTATGATAATGTTGGTAGAAAAATCGTTGAATCTTCAAAAGTAATGAGTACTTTTGGTAGGGTAGAATTAAATTGTAATACAAGTATGGTGGATTATGATATGCAGGCAAGTAAAAAATATGAGGAGTACTCTATCGACATTGAAAGACAAAAACAATCTGATTTTGAATTCTTAAACCCATATTGTTCAATGATTGATTGGAAATATGGTGATAAACCTAAAAAAAGGTAGTTATAACACTACCTTTTTTTGTTTTTCTATCTCAATCTTATATTTTGAGCAGACAATATAATCTTTTTTATTTTTAGTGATTACAAAATCAAATCCTTCTTTAACAGGTATTGAGAATACATATTTGGTTTTAAACAGATTATCCTTAATTGCCACAATAATCACACAGTTACCATCAAATGATTTTTCTACTATAGTATATGGTTTTTCATTTGAAAAAAGTTCATATGGGTGTACCATATCTGCCATCATATGAAATAGATAATTATATTTTGGAGTTTTTTCTTTTCCATTTTTATAAATTACTAATGGTTCTACATCAATATAGTGAATGCTATCACAGTTAAATTGTGAGAAACCAGAAAACGACATTAAAAAAGATGCGATTAATAAGAATAGATTTTTCATGTTTATTTGTTTTTATATTTACAAAACTAATATTTTTTTTCTAAAAAACAAAATTAAAAATTAGAAATTTTCTCTAATACATTGTGTAGGGAATTTTTAATCTGAGAATTAATTTTTTCCTCATAATTTAATCTTCTTTTCTCCGCTTCATTATCAAAAATTTGGGTAACTCTTTGCCAATCTCGTTGGGTTAATTTAACACTATAGTGATATACATGGTTAGTTAAATCTACTCTACCATAATCCATAGTGATAAAAATATCCATATCTTTATTCTCAATGTACCGTTTGTTAGACATTGGGGCAATCATAAACTTGGTATTTGGGTGCTTTATAGACTTCAAACAAATCTTAAAACAAGTTTTTTCGTATGATACCTCTTCATCTTCGTGGGATGGTGCAAATGAACTTCTTTTAGCCCATAAATACATTCGTAGTTTTAACCTCGTAAAAAATCTAATTATTCTTTTTTTCATATTATTAATTTATACGATTAAAATATATGAAAAAAATTTGGTTAAGACAAATGTTAAATTAACAATATGAACCTGAACAATGTTTTTTTCCGTCAAGTCCTTTTATTTTACCTTTACAAACTTGTACGGCGTGACCATTACTATAGGCAGAGGGCCAAACATCATATTTTGCCTTTGCTGATGCAATACCTCTGGCACATAATTTAGTTCCCGTTTTTTTTCTACCTTCCATTACCATATCGTCATCATCAATATTCATTGACATTTGCATTCCGTGTTTTTTGGTTTCATTCATAAGAAAATCAAAAACTTGATCCATATTGTTTTTTGCTTCAGAAATATGATCTTGAGCCCAATCGTGACCATTCTCAAGAATTCCTTCAATCATAGAGTGATCCATATCCAACAACATATCACATTGTCTTCTCATTTGTTGAAGGTTTGAAAAAAACATATATCTACTATTTTCTTGTTCACTAATAACTTTTCTTAGAATTCTATTAATGTCAGATTCGGTTAAATTTAAAATTTTTTTCATGTCTTATGCGTTTAATCCATCAGGTCCTCCAAGAACCACCATGTTTAATTGTGTTACCGTACCACCAGTTAAATCTGACCATACGGGATGTGGTACAGCGACAGTCGTTACTGTGGTTCCGCTATCGGTACATATCTCTTGACAAAGAAATGTTTCCGTATTTGCACTTGTTGATCCCATTGTTTTTTATTTATAAATATTAGGTTTATGAGTTTAATCCATCAGGTCCCCCAATTACTACCATTCCTAATTGTGTTACCGCAGTTCCATATCCGTCTGTCCATACAGGATGAGGTACGGATACACTAGTTACCGTTGTACCGCTAGGTGTACATATTTGTAAACATAGAAATGTTTCGGTACCACCACTTCTTGGGAATCTTGTATTATCAAAAGTACAAGTTTCACAATTTAAATAAAATGAGTAAGGAGTAATAGTTGGGTAATCTCCTGGTAAAGGACAAGTATTTAGTATGGTACTACATTTATCATATTTATATAATGAATAAGTATTTAATCCTAAATTATATACATAATAGTACCAAATAGTTATAGGGAACGAAATATATGAATTAATTGATGAGTTACATTCTTTTACACTTAAATTAATAGTGGTTGTTGCATCACAAGTTTCACAATCAGTATATGATATTACGTCATCGGTTTTATAAATACTGATGATAGAATAATGTTGTAATGGATCATAAATATCAGTTAGTGTTGCACAAAAATAGTCTGATGTTCCATATTTTAATTTAACAATATCACCTTGACCAAACCCAACCGGAGTTACAACGATAATTGATTCCCGTGTTAAACAAGTTTCCGCAACCCAAACGAAATAACCATTTTCGCATTCAACGCACCCGTTATATGTGTTAAAACTATAGTAATACTGATTTGGAGTACCTCCACCGATATCTTTTATTTCGCAACAATTGTTTAATGTTGGGTTATAAAATGTTGTATTAATAATACCATCATAATAGTAGTAACTATAAATATAACCTGTAAATCCAACTTCGGTAATTGTTATTTCTATAGTATCTTCTGCAGTACCACCAAAGTCTACACCATATAAGGTTATTGAATCACCACTATTATATCCATAACCTCCTGATTGAATTCCTACTATAGATACAGAATTACTACTAACTTGAATGTTAAATAATGCGTATTCACCACTACCATCGGTAGTACCTGTTACCGAATAATAATCACCATCAGTTAATGTAGTTGTTGTTGCGGTATATGTAAAAAGAGTAATTGGACCTGTTCCATCACAAGTTACATATTCATAAACAATACCATTACACTGAATACAAGATTCGCAATCAGGTGTAACATCGTAATTTAAAAAGTCTGTGGTTATTGTAACTCCTGAATCGGTTAAATCACCAATTAAATAACAAGAACCATCAATTGATAAATTTGATGCGTCTCCGTAATCAAAAAATAACGAAGCCCATGCAACCTCAACATCTCCTGTTGAACAGTTAGTTATTATTCTTTTATCCGAAACGATATCCTGACAATCCAAACATTGCTGATCACTTTCAAAAACTCCTAAATCCGCAACAAATGTTGCATTATATTCTGATGGATTTACTAATCCTACAACCCCACAATATTGATCAACACCATATACAAAAGTAATTATATGTCCTTCTAATGTCCCTGGTAGAGAAACATAATAAGTTCCAGAACCTAAACATTCTGTTACCTCATAAACCGAATTATTTGATTGATAACACTCGGAACAATCCGTATATGTTATAGATGAAATACTATCAATAACCGATAAATCGTCAATCGTAATTTGATCATTAAAAACACCAAAACTTTTAATTGTAAAACAGTCTGTAAAAGTTCTTTCACTTCCAGGTGGTATCAGTGAAATATAAATAGAGTCACCTATGTTTGAACCTGTAGGTAAAACAGAAACACTAATTACATATGTAAATTCACGACTATAACATGACTCAACAATTACATAGTCATTGTTATCTATTAAACATTCCGAACAATCGGAGTACTCAACAAATGTGTAAGTCGGAGTGACTCCTTTGGAAAGTGAACCCACAACAAGACAATATTTTTTGTTTGGGTCACTAATTGATGTCGCACTAATAGTACTTCCTGAAGTTATTGCTGATAATATATCATCAACATCAACACGAACCAATCCAGTTCCATCACAAGCAGTACCTCTAATTGTTGTTACATTTGCCATTATTTATAATTTACTATCTGAAATTTTATTTGTTTTTTATATGTATTAACTTCCCCTGACGATAATACTTTAATATCAATAAAGTATTCATTAGGAATTTTGTCCCTCGTATCAAAAAGAAAATAATATTCATTTGGTGTTCTATTAATTTTAGTCCAGTCCTGTACCCTAACTTCTGTTGATCCTTCTTTAACATAAACTCTGTAATAAGAATCAACATTTGGTTGTAGTTGGTTGGTTGTATAAGCCCTTTTAATTACAACACCTACTTTTCTTACATCAGTGTTGAGAATTTTTTCATCTTGTTTTATTCCGTAAAAATCAAATCCATATATTGATGGTTGTTGAGATTCTGTACCAATTTGGATAGATTTTTTTAGTGGGTAAACGTTAAACTCGTTTTCAACATTCGATAATGTAAATCCATTTAATACAATATTTGACCAAGTGTCCGTAAAAGTACAAGGAACCTGATAACCACCAGGAGGTAAAGGAGGTATTACCACCTCGTAAACTCCTTTAGCTCTTCTACAAGTGGATAAATTAGTTAACCCCCCAATAGGATTACCATTACCATCACTAATACTCACAGTAGGATTTACATCCAAATTTTGGAAATCACCATCTTCATAGATATACAAATACAATTTATTAGATTTTCCTAACGAAAAACTATTTCTATCATCATCAATGATATCATTAAATGATGTTTCTAAAAATGGTTCGTAAAAGGTTTGAGTATGTCTTGTAAAGAAACCAACTTCGTATGTACCTGTTGTTCCTGATAGAAGTTCCACCTGAGGCATATATGCAATCCCCCAACCCGCAACATTTGTTAAAAATCCCTGAAGTATGTTATTTATTTCAACAGTCATATCAAATTCAATATTTTCATCACCAAATTCAAAGTGCTGGTTAGCAACAATTTCTAATTGATTATAATTAAATGAACCCGTGTTTGTATTACTATATATTCCTGGTTGTTCCCAAGTATCTATTGTTGTGGTTGCCGACCAATTAGAAGGTCTTGTTGAATAATTTTTATCCGATGGTACCTGTGTCATTAAATCTGCAAAATCATAACCAACACCTTCATCCCAATATTGTGGTTGATTAGGATCTAAATCTCTGTACGGTATTCTAAATAAAATTAAATCAAATGATGTTGC
The DNA here is from genome assembly GCA_905338405.1 of Notodromas monacha. Lineage (NCBI taxonomy): Eukaryota > Metazoa > Arthropoda > Ostracoda > Podocopida > Cyprididae > Notodromas > Notodromas monacha. The sequence goes on along the minus strand of CAJPEX010000024.1, from coordinate 210,955 downwards.
TCTTAATCTACCGCTTGATGTTGATGTATTAAGTAACTCTTTATCAAAAAAAGATGTGTTTGTCATCCTTAATGTATGAACCATATTAGGATTACAATTTATTGGAGGTATTGTCCCGTCTGAATATTTTTCTTTTAGTAGAGTTAAATCTAAATTAAAAATAAATCTGCTAAAACCTATTGGATTCACAATACTACTATTACCATAAAATAATTCCATCACAGGATTTCTTCCGGTATTTGTTAAACTACCTGATATTAATGTATTGTTTCTACTGAAATACGAATTGTTAATTGACATTTATACTTTTTAATATAAATATCAATTAATCCTAATATTTTTGTTTAAAATGATATTATCTGCAGTTGCTAGTTTTTGGAGTATTTCACTTGCTAAAGTACCGTCACTTGCGGTTGGTACTGGAGGTACTCCAGGAAATGGATGTACATGGAATAAAACAAATCTTGTTAATAGAGTTAAGAAACTTATTAATTCTTCGCCTCTAACCATTGAATTAGTGTTATCGTATATTTGATTCGCCAACATTGGTTGAGGGATTCCATATAATGTATCTTTTAAATTTATTGCAAATTTATCACTTGATCTATGGGTTAATAAATAAAGTTTATCACCTCCCATAACTGAATAAGTAATAGGGTTTGAAATATAATCTCTTTTATTAACTTCTTCTCTAACAATGTTTTTTAAGATACCTAATTTTGGTGGTGTTTTTTGCCATACCAAACCAGAACCTTTTTCTGTATAGCCCTTACTTAAAGTTATTTTATTATATAATAATTTAACTTTTAGACAGTGTTGGAAATCGTTTATCACATCACTGATGTCATTAAAATATTGGTATGTTTGGTAACTAGGTCCATAAAAAAATGGGAATTGATCGGATATAGATTCTCCGTCCCCCGCAGGATAATTAATGTACCCATCAACTTGTATTTTACCTTCATTAACGCCATTAATGAAATCGTTAACAATTTCGGCAGCATCATTTAAAGATTTACCCGTAAATGTTAAAGTATATAACGGTTTTATTGATGTACCATCCAATATATCCACTGACTCGTTTATTTGAGAAACTCTTGTGTTTTCATTGTCTTTTGGTAATGAATATAATTTAACTTTACCATTATATGTTAGTGCGGTTGGGGATAGGTTATCTAACGACCACTCAACATAATATTTAGTTTGGATGTCCTCGTATGTCTCCCTTTCAACAACATCAGTACCCGACTCAACATTTTCTAACTGATAACTTGACAATTGTAAGAAAGATCTTCCATCATTTTTTACCACAGGTATATTATCATTACCTGAAGGTAGGTATTTACCTGATCTTAATAATGCACTTGATGAACCATCATTAGGGTTCTCAACCATAACTAAATCACTACTACCCCTACCTAAAAATGCGTTATCACCGGGTTTTGGGAAAACTCCTTCAAGAGTTACTCTAACTTTACCTGTTTGAGTATCAATAATTGATTCAGACTGTTTTAATTTTTCGCCACTTGCTAATACGGACTGAGAGTTGTTGTAGTTTTCAAATTTAGTATTCCAAGGTCGTGATAATGGTCCTTGAATATAAAATTTATTACCATCATACCTTTCTTCGTTATTAGCATATATAATATTAACATATTCACCAACTTTTGGTATTTGGGAAATATACATGGGTAACAATGGTAAAAAAACCAACGGATCCTTTATTGTCCATTTATCAATATTAGGGTTCCAATCAACAGGGTAAATGTATTTAATTAATTCAATCTTAGGTTCAACACGAATTCTACCAATCCCTTTAGGATCGTCAATGTCAACAACCTCACCATAAAATATATTTTTATTACTTTGCATTTCTTGATTGGTATTCTTTTAATAAAGTGTTATAACTTAATTCTAATTTATCTAAATGATTTGTCAACTTTATAACAGTATCCTTAGTTAACTCAAAATCTTTCTGAATAAAATCCATTGCCAATTTTAAATCTTGGTTAGTACTACTTTTGTATTCTTTTATTATCTCAACAATTTTAGTTGATTCTATTTTATTTTCCATAATATTAAACTATTACTCCGTATGCTGAGTTAGGTATTGTTTGGAATGCCGGTGTTACACTTAATGCAGGAATACCAATATCCGCTCTACCGTTTTCGTTAAATTCATCATCAATACCATTTATAATTCCTTTAACCGCAGCTAACATTAGATTCGGACTACCATCTGGCATAGGACCTGTTGGTAATCCTAATTCTTCAAACTCAGTTATCACTCTTAAAAACGCACTTGTTTTTGAAAACCCTTTTCTCATTTTAGATGCTAATAAAAGTGGTAACGGTAATGAATTAGTTTGGGTTTGTATATTAGACAACAATCCTAACAATTGATTAATTATTGATTTACATTCTCGTAAATCTTTAATTATGTTTGCGATTTGTACTAATATAGCCGTTAAAGACAAAATCATATCCGTATATTTTTTTGTTTTTTCTTTTGCAATATTTTGAATTATTCCTCTAATCAAATTCTTTATATCTTTTTTAACTATGTCAAAAATTATTTTGACAAAAAGAACTGTAACTCTAGAGACAAACTCAACAAAAAAGGTTCTTAATTTTTTTACAAAATCCATGTATGAATTAATTTCATCAACAAATGATTTACCTAATGATTTTGCAATAACCATTATTGGTAAAACAATCTTTGGGGATAGTATTGCCATAACAATTGCTTTAGGAAATTCTTTTAAAAAACTTAAATCAATGTTAATTTTAAATGGAAAAAATTTATCGGTAACCACATTTGTTAAATCCGCTGCAGCATTTATTTGATTGTTATTATTACTACCCTCAATATAATTTAATGTGGCAATTGCATCTATAATTGACTCTGGATCCACAGGTAATTTAACAGTTTCACATTCTTCAAACTCAACCACACCATTTTTTATGTCAGAAACTTTTTGATCAATAATTCGTAAATCAATTTCACTAAATTCAAAAAACCCATCGTCAATGTTATCAAATTGAGAAACTTTTGATGCTCCCGTGACATCAATCTCCTTGTTCGAATCAAAACATAATCCTAATATTCTTTTAAGAATTAATAATACTTTATTTAAGTCTATTAATTGGAAATCTCCGTCACCCTTTTTAATTGATATTGCACCAACCAATTGATTCATTAGTTGAGCAAAAATATTTTTAAAATCAATAATATTGACTGTCTTATAGTAGTCTTCAATAAACTCAGTTACTTTATTACTTTGTCTTGGTTTTAAATCTACTTTATAAAAATTACCAACAACAGTTTGCCCAAAGTTATTAACATATGACTCAACATAAGTAATATCAAATAAATTTTGTGTTGATTTACCAAGGTAGTCATTACCTGCAGGTACGGAATATGGTTGGTTAATATTTTGTATTCTATTATATAACTCCTTATTCATTGAGAATGGGAAACTATTATATACTGGGTTAGTTCTTTCGTATATAATTTTACCGACAGGACTTGTGGGATCTTCCTTTAAGGTGTCCATTAAATCTATTGATTTAACTTTAATATAAACCGATGAGTTTGATGCATATTCTTGGTCTTCTGAACATCCAATCGCCTTAACGGATAATTCATTTAAGATACCTTCTAATTTAGGTTGTATTTCTTTTATTGCGGTAACAAATATTTTTTTTAAATACTTAACAGTTTTAGTGTCACCACTTTTTTCACCACTATTTGACAATATTTTTGTTAAATCTAATAATTGGTCTAATTGATTTTTTTTATCTCTAATAGTGTTCTCAAATTTATCAACTTTCTTTTTTGCACTTGATAATTGTTCAGATACTTCTTTTTTATAAATTTCTAAAGATTCTCCTTTTTTCTTTTTTAAGTCCTGAATATCTTTATCTACCTGTTGATATTTTTGGGTTGCAGAAATCTTTTTTTGTACTGTTTTATAACCATCACTAATATCTAAAGCCATATTATTTTAATTTATAATTTTTATCGTCAGATATGTCTTTCTCAATTAAATTTTTGATTATATCGTCATCTAAATCAATATCAGATAAAGTAAAGTCGTCTTGTTTTTCTGTTGATTTTTGCCACATTTGAGACTGCAGTTTTGAAAGAGTTAACTTTTTCTCAACACAGTCATTTATAATTTTTTGTTGTTTTTCAATGACAGGACCAATAAGTTGCATATCTTCAGGTTCCTTCATCATTGTTAGCATCTTATTTTGGATTCTTATCGCGGTATTCCTTTGCTCAACAAGTTCGTTATATATCTCTTGCATTAGAGATAACATTGATTCTTTTGTTAAATTGATTTGTTTTTTTTGAGGTCTTGCCATAACAATAAATACTTAAATTTTTATTTTAACATTTCTTGAATTAATTGGAAATAGATTTTACGGTATCTTTTAATTGATGATCTAATTTCTTTAGTTGTCAAATTTGTCATTTCCCTCAATTCAAATAAGATGACATTTTTATTAAATTTATTGTTTGATGTGTCAAGAAATATGTCATTATAATTTTCAAACATATCGTATAACGCTTGTCCTAATTTTAATTCTTGTTCGGACATTTGTTTATCGGATAAAGTATCTAATAATTTATCTAAAAATTTTTTAATAATATCTTCAGTGGTTATACTATAATCATCAATATGATATATCATATCTGGACTATGTTGTAAATCAGATGAAATATCTTCGTAAGAAATTTTTCTATTCATTTCTTTTTGATCTTTCATGATTTGTCCCATCAAGTAATTTTTACATATGGTACCAAAATATGAATACGCCTTTTTTTCTTTTGATGGTTTAAATTTATCAATTTTAGTCATCAAAAATGAATGAGTATCTATATGGACTTCCTCAAAGTTCATATCTTTTCTGTACAATTTATATCTTCTAATAATTGAAGATATCATCTTGTCTAAAGGAAGTTTTAAAAACTCATTATATATTTTATTTTTTTCTTCGAAAGTGTCTGCGGTTAGATACATTCTAACCGCATTTTCCTCTCTTTCGTCAAAATAATTATTAAGTTTTGGTTTTCTACCTTTCTTTTTTACTTCATCTAATGTGTTTGAATTTTTTTCATTATCACTCATTAAACTTCTTGGGGTTCGTATTTTATTTCCCTCTGATTGATGTACATATACTCTTTCTTCGCGGAGTCAATCCAAAATCTAACCTCATCTTCGGTTAATCTATCATCACCGTTTTTATAGTTCCAAAAAATAGATCCTTCTCTTAAGTTTGTATGTTTATAACCAATTCTTGGAATTGACATAAATCTTACTGAGTTATGTGTCATTCTTAAAAGAAACTCATAACCAAAAGTTAATTTAAATGTTGTTTTTAACATTCCATAATTAACAAACGATTCTTTTTTAATTGCCAATCCTGATAATTGGAAGTTTTGATATGACAACAATGTTTCGTTAGTTAAAATACCCATCTCACTTGAGAAGTTTGCCGCAAATGTTGCCTCATTAGTAAACCCAACAAATACTCCTTTTTCATCAACATCAACCACGATAGGTAAAAATGCGTCAACATTAGGATAAATGTTTGCATACTCTTTAAAGTTTTTAACCCATATATTTGAGAATTCATCATCAAACTCAAATATTGTTACCCATTTAGATGTTGCCATTTTAACCCCATGATTAACCTGAGAACAAAAATTAGGTTCTTTAGTCCACTCCTCAAATTTAACATTTAAATCCCCAAAATCGTATGACTTCAAATGATCACTTAAAAATGTATCATTAGTGTGTACAATAACAATCTCATCAAATTGTTCTTTTTGTAATTTTAATGAAGTAATTGCCTTATCAAGGTACTCCTCAAAAAATCCTGTTTTACCTGTTCTAATCGGTAATATAACCGAAATTGTATTCTTTTCCATATTATTCAATTGTTTCAAATTTAGATAGTTGATCTTCAAACGATTCCAACCTTGTGTTTATCATATTTTCAAATAGATTGTTTACATCAGATTCAAATTTTGTTTTATCTGAAAATTCCGATATTGTTTTATCCATTTCATCAAAAATAATTGGATTAATATTATCCTCTAACCAATTTTGAATAAAGTCGGCAACAACATCAACAAACATATTTTGATTGTTAATCCAAATTCCATTATTTTCATTCATCCATTCTGGTTGAAGGTTAGGTACTAAACCGACTACAGGGATTCCCATTTTAAATGATTCAAGAGGGAAAGTTCCAAATCCACTTGTAGGATCAATCCATACTGAACAAAAACTTTCTTTCATAGCATTTGCAAATTCAATTTCTGACAATCCTCTCATATCTCTAAATGTAATCCATCTGTATTGAGGAAATTTAGCGTAGAATGCTTTAATCATATTTACAGTATCTCTTTGATCTCTTGAATGAACTGAAATAATTGTTTTTGGTGGAAATTTTTGTTTCTCAAATGATTCAGTAATAAATGGATTAATGACATCAATCGACACACCTCTCATCATTGATTCAATCATTTCTTTTTGTCTGTCTGAAGTTGTAATACATTTATAAAATCCTAATTTTGTCCATGTATCCCCTGGATTTAAAGTTTCAAAAACATGATCATATGCCTGACAAATAACCACTTTACCACAAGGTAAATTTGTAATTTGATCCATAACAAACCCGTATATTTCAGGTACAACAATAATATCTTCAGGAGATACCGCTAAATTAGTACCCTCAATTGCGTTATGAGGTAATTCCATATATTCCTCGCCTAACCAACTTGATACTCCGAAATATTCAGGTTTTTCATGTAAGATTATAGAATTGAATCCATTGTTTTTAAGAGCCATCGCCATTTGATAAATGTATCTAACTGACGCTCTAGCATTACCTTTTGTGTCTTGTACCAAAAAATAAATTCGGGACGACTTGTCCTTCATGTTTTGGATTGACTTTTCAAGTTTTGATATTTGTTCTTGGTTCATAATATTAAAATTTATTTATTATTTTTTTTGTTAATAGTGTATTAAATGCAAATCTAAAAGGGACTGATGTTTCATTTGAACTTAATGCGATTTTTTCATCAATTTCATCGTGTGGATCCATTAATATTTCCATCATATATTTAATCATTTCATATTTAACAATATGAATTTTTGTCTGACTGTCAACATTTTCATCTTCACCTTCATCAGATTTTTTTTCATCATCAATTCTAGTAAATTCATCAATTGCGTCTAAATCAATGTAATAGTGTTCTCCAAAAATCTTAAACATAATTTATAAAGTTTTAAATAATTCAGTAAATTCAGATAACGATTTTATCGTGTATTTTGAATTAATTTGTTTATTGTAGTCAGTTTCAAATTTAATAACAATTTTATTTGACGGATGATTTAATAATAAGTCAGGATTAGAAGTAAGTAAAATGTCTACACTATCCCAAACAGTATTTTTTGTTTGATTACTGTAAAAAAATACTTTCTCAATTAAACACCCAAATTTAGAAAGGAAAAATAATGAGGATGGTTTTGATTTACCTATTTCATCTGAAAAAATAATAATGTCATTATCTTCTCTTAAATCCAAATATAAATCGTTGAGGTAGTTAAATGACATGGTTTCCGTTGACGGAGCGTGTCCAAACAATTCCATAGTATAGTCTTCATACATAAACGAATATAATTCTTCTTTAGATTTAAATGAAAAGTGTTTATCTAATTCTAATGAATCAACATCACCTAAAATTTCGTATTTAAAATAATTAACATCAGTATTCTCATTCATCTCAACCAACTCATCAGTATCTCCCGAAAAAGTTAATTCATAAGTCTTATCTACGGACTCCATTTGAATATCGTTAGATTCGATTAAATGTTTTTCATACAGTTGTTTAAATTTTCCAATAGTATCCCTCAATACACCATTAATCTCAATCCCTATTTTCTTCATACTTATCCAAAATTTTACTAATTAATGGGTTTCTAACATTTTTAGCATTTCTAAAATCATAAACACCAATGTTATTAACATTTTTAAATCGTTGTAATGCGTCGTATAGTCCTGATTGTGTTTTATCTTTATATCTGTCTGTTTGTTCTAAATCTCCTGAAATGAAAAACTTACTATTAAAACCAATTCTTGTAAGTAATAGTTTCATTTGATTTGGTGTTGAGTTTTGTGATTCTTCAAATATCAAAATTGAATTGTCAATATTCATACCTCTCATATAAGCCAAGGCAAATACCTCAATAATGTCTGCTTTTTTTAACTCTTCTCTTGCCTCTTTACCGATGATTTTATTCAAAAGATAGTAAGAAGGGAATATATACGGATCCAATTTCTCCTCAAGATTTCCAGGTAAAGAACCTAACTTCTCTTCCGCTTCAACTGCAGGTCTAACAATAATTAATTTTTCATAACCATTGTTTGGATCCATTAATAAATCCACCGCCGCTTTCATTGAGATGTAACTTTTACCAACCCCTGCTGGACCTGAACAAATTGTAATTTCATTTTCTTTAAGAAGGTTATAATACTCTTCCTGATTTGGGGATAAGAATTTATTCTTTTGTTTTCTTTTGATTACGGAATTAATAAACTCTTTTTTTGAAAACGGTTTAGATTCTTGATCTTCGTTCTGTTGTACGGGTTTTTTTCTAGTCATTTGTATATGTTTATTATTTATTTAAGAGGTTTAACCAATATTCCACCATTTCATCCAACATGGTTTTAAATGTATATTTTGGTAACCAATTAGTTAATTCTCTTAATTTTTTTGAGTCTCCTTTAAGGTCGTTGAGCTCTTCAGGTCTATAAAATTTTTCATCCTGTTTAACATATTTTGTCCAATCTAATTCTAGTTTATTAAAAACATATTCAACTAAATCCTTAACTGAATGAGATATACCTGTAGAACAGACAAAGTCTCCTGGGGAGTCTTCCTGTAAAATTAACCACATTGCTTCAACATAGTCCTTAGCGTGTCCCCAATCTCTTGTAGCGTCTAAATTACCTAATTTAAGTTCATTACTTAAACCTAATTTAATTTTTACCGCTTCTTTACAAACTTTGTTAGTAACAAAATTTGTTCCTCTTCTTGGGGATTCATGGTTAAATAATATTCCATTAGAAACAAACATATTATATGAATTTCTATAATTACGAGATATGTTATAACTAAAAACTTTAGCACATCCGTATGGTGATACGGGGTTCATTGGTGTTGTTTCTCTTTGGTATCCATCTTCATCAATATTGTTACCAAACATTTCTGATGAAGATGCTTGGTAAATTTTAATCGATGGGTTAATTAATTTAACCGCCTCTAAAATATTTAATGTACCTAAACCAGTTACATTTGCGGTATATATCGGTTGATCAAAAGATATTCTAACATGAGATTGTGCCGCTAAATTATATATTTCATCAGGATTTATTTCACTAATTATTCGTATTAGTGATGAAAGATCAGTTAAGTCGGCATAATGAAATTTTATTTTATCAAACACATTATCTAATCTTGATGTTTGATTTTCGGATACTGAATTTCTTTTTAATGTTCCATGAACTTCATAACCTTTTTCTAAAAGAAATTCCGATAAATATGATCCATCTTGACCATTTATACCCGTAATTAATGCTTTTTTCATTTTATTTGTTAAGTAATTTATAGTTTAATTTAGAATTAGATAAAATACAAAAAGATGATATATTAGATTTTGTACATATAAAATTTTTTGTTTTTGATAAAGTAAAAACACCAAATAATAACTCATTGACATGGTTATGTATGTCTACAACTGAATTTTTAATTTTAAAAAAAGGTAAATTTATGTTGTTGGAAGTAAACTCATCATATGTTATTAGTTTGTTCCCATATCTTTTTTTAAATTTATTTGTGTCATATATGTTATCACACATTAAAAAAATATTACTGAATTCGTTAGATTCAATTTCATTAAAAATATCAATTATGTTTGTGACGATATGGTGGATACCAATATCTGTTGATCGTCTATGAACCCCAATTGTGGAATTAAAATTAATTTCACTATGTCTTTCATTGATTAACTTATTTAAATTTAGATTAGGTATAAAAAAATCGTTAATAACCTTTTCACTAATTAATCTAAAATCTTGATTATATTTTTCAATATCATAACAATCAATGTTTAAAATATTATTAAACGATTCTATATTAACATAAAGATGTTTATTTAATATAAAATCATTTTTATCTTGACTTAAAGAAATATCATATAAATTTTCACTACCATACCCTGGTATATTAATTAAATCATGATAATATTTTATATCAACATCCCCATTTAATTTAATGAAGTTTACCATATTTAAAACGGATTCTGTTAAATAAGAAAATAAACCTCGATGTAACTCTTTGGATCTGGCGGGTTTATATAATCTATGCGTTATTAATGACATTACAGATAGTATTTATCTCTTGATAAGTTAAATCTTGATGATTGGGTATGTAAAACCCATACTCATTAATTAATTGACAATTAGGTAACATTACCTCTCCGTAATTTTTAATCCACATAGGTTTTTTAGACATATCACCCGCAATTAAGGGTCTAACCTCAATATTATTATCAATTAATTTTTGTATGATAGTATCTCTATTTTTGTTTACAATTGGATATGCAAAATTTGAAATGAAATTATTCTCTTTATCGTCAATTCTTAATTGATTATCTCTAATTAATGATTTATATATTTGAAAATTTTTATTTCTTTTTTCGGTATAGTTATCTAATTTGTCAATTGATCTTAAACCAATAAATGCTTGTAAGTCCGTTGATCTTAGATTAAATCCTGGTAAATAAAATGTGTATAGTGAATCAAATTCATTTATTTTATTTTCGTTTCGTAATTTACTTTGTATTGTTTTTGGTAAATCTCTATCCCATCCATGACTTCTCATCATCAGTAATGAATGATAAAAATCAGTGTCATTTGTATTTATGAAACCGCCCTCAATTGTACTTAGATGATGTCCAAAATACATGGAAAAAAATGAAGCAAACCCAAAAGAACCTAAATAATCACTTTTATATTTTGATCCCATACTTTCACACACATCTTCTAATAAGATAACATCATATTTCTCACAAAGGTTTATTACTTTTTCCATATTGGGAACTAAACCTAATGGTGAAACCAAAATAAATGATGATGGAGAATGTTCAATAAATAATTTTTCTAAATGATTTAAGTCACAGGATAAATCCTCTAAATTACAATCACATAAAATTGGGTTCATTCCTAGTAATATTGGGGAACTTACATCGGTAGCCCAACTTAATCCAGGAACAATAATTTTATTATTTTTTAGACGATTGGTATGTTGCAATGCTGCTAATGCCAATAGAATTGCTGACGATCCTGAGTTAACATAAACAGAATATTTTGTTCCTATTTTTTTTGCCCATTTAGATTCTAATTCCCAAGTCAAATCACCCTTAGTTAATCTTGGTATTTCGGGCTGACTTAACCATTCAATCAAAGAATTAATATCATCTTTGTTTATGGTGTCACTTACTAATTTTATCATGATAACTATTATATACTAATTTTATTCCTTCAGATAATGATAAGGGATTAAAATTAGGTAGTAAAGATTTTAATTTTTCTACTGACACATCTTTTCTGTGTTGACCATTTGGTTTAGATAAGTCCCAATTAATCTTTAAAAATTCCGCATCACAAGATTTTAATGCAATATTTGCCATATCCTTAATTGTTAAATTTTCATTTCCTGCAACATTAAAACTATCGTAAATTTCATTAATAATGACATGATAAATAATTTTGGCAAAATCGTCAGCAAACATAAATTGTCTTAATGGAGAACCATCACCAAATAAGGTTATTGACTTTTTATTATTTTGTTTGGCATCAAATATTTTTTTAACCAATGCGGTTATAAAATGACTATTAGATTCATGATCTTTATCTCCCAACCCATACAAATTGCATGGTGTAAGGTATTGATACTTAGTATTGTATTGTTTATTGTATGAGTCTATCTGAACCGCCAAACTTCGTTTTGCATATCCATATGAAAAATTTGTTTTAGTTGGGGGTCCTAAATGTATGTCATCCTCTATCATGGGATATTTTTCCATAACATCGGGAAAAATACAAGTACTTAAAATACCTATAAATCTCTCAACATTTGTTTTATACGCATAATCTACTAATAATGTATTCATCATCACATTTTCAGTATAATATTCCGCAGGTTTATTAATATTATCTATAATACCACCAACTTTTGCCGCTAAATGAACGACAATATTTGGTTTATGTTTTAAGTACATATTTTTTACCCCAACTTCTGTTGTTAAATCAAAATCTTTTGACGATAAATAAATTGCGTTAGGTATATATTTTTTTAAACTTTTACCAACTAAACCGGATCCTCCTGTTACCAAAATAATTTTATCTTTCATTTAAAGAAAATTTATAATTTATTTTTATATTTTTAACCAACCATCACAATACAAATCATTTGTGTTTAAATTATTATAACTAATACCAAACCACTGTTTTGGGATAATAACTTTTTTATTTGTATTTTTATTTAACCAACCTCCCCACCAACTAAATGTTGAATTTGCAATAATATTATTCTTACACATAGACATTAAATATAAGTCTTGATAATCTAAATTGTTTGAAACAAAAATTTTATTATTAATAAATCCAAAATTTTCTTCACACCATTTAATGTCGTCTGAAAATATTAAAAAATATTTATCTTCACCAATGATTTTAATTGCTCTTTTATAATAGTCAATCGGTTGTGTTGGGTGATGATTTGGTAATGAAAGATAATCCCCCCTTCTAACATGAATGGAGCAAGTATCCCTATTTAAAATTTCGCCATATTTTTTTAACAAATATGTTTTTGTGTTTTCGTCAATTTCAAAAAGGTTTAATATCTCATTTTTATAATTTATAAAATATTTTTCACTTTGAAAGTACCCTTCTAATTTTATATTACCATTTATTTTTGGTATTTGAGAGTATTGAAATCCTTTTTCCCCAAAATTTTTATGAAAGTGTAAGTTATTTGAGAATTTTATTTTTCTAAAAATATTATCTTCATATGAAATATATGATTTGTGGGGAGTAATCATATCCCCAATATCACAAATCATTTCTTTATTATCTCTAAGTGATATCCCGTAGGTGGTTGCTATTTGGAATAACATATTACCTAATCCCCCCATTAACTTTGTAGATATTATTTCCATATATTTAATTTTCAGATATATATAAATTAACCACATCCTCAAGTCGTTTTCTATAATCATGATATTTCATAGAATTTTCATAATTAATTTTAACATACTCTAACATATTTTGATATGTTTCAGGTGTAATAGTGTTACAAATCTCTACCATTTCTTCTAATGATTTAACATGAAACATACCTCTTAAATCAAAATAATCACCAATATTATTACACCCAATATAAATTGGTACTGTGTTCGTTTGAAAACAATCAATAATTTTTTCGGTGAACCAATTGTCGGATGTAACATTTTCAATTACAATATGGAATTGGGAGTAAAATAATTCATTTTTCCATGAATTACTTACCATCTGCCTTAATCCCGATAACTCTTTAAAAGAGTTATTTATACTATTATATATGTGTACTGGAATTGATTTTATTGATTCACTTATCTTTGGTATTTGATTTCTTAAAAAATGACCTGACACCATTGTTTTACCACCAATTAAAGTTGTTATACAATATTCTTTTTGTTCAGGGAATTTAAAATCCTTAATCCAAGTTGTTCCGTAAGGAAACAGTTTAGCGTTTGGACAAGACAATAAAATGTCTTTATCCCAAGATAAAATTAAATCAAATTTATCGTGATTATTAATAACCGATTGTTTGAGTCCTGAAATTTCATTTGGTTCTAAAACCCATAAAACTCTTACTGAAGTTTTTGGTGTATTGGGAATTCTATCTACATATAATTCACAAGGTTTAGTTGTTTGAAAATTAAGATCCAACCCAAATCCGGCAATGATTGATATATTGTGCATATTATATTCAAGATATTTTTTTAAGAAATCCGTTTGGGTTAAAAGTTGCATTTTTACCAAAAAAGTCACACCATTTTCTATCGATTTGAAAATTAGTATTATTAGGTAAAAATTCACTAATTGCTTTCAGAGGACCTCCACCATACTGTTCCTCAAGTCCAATATGAATTAACATTCCATCTTCAATAATCAAATAAGAATTAACAGAAACTATGTCTTTAAATTTATCCATAACCGATTTAACATGACTATATAAATGAGATCCATCATCAATAACTAATATGTTATTAAATTTTTTAGCATTGTTTAAATCATAGTTTTCAAAACCACCTAAAAATCTAACAATTCTTGGGTGGTTTAAAATTAAATCATCCATAGGATACTCCATAATATCTATAGTATGAACCACACCACCATTACCAATTAAATCTAACATATCTACCATGTATAGTGCTGATGCACCATGATTGGTACCAATTTCAATAATTAAATCCGGCTTAACCTCATTTATTATCATTTGATATAATAAATAATCAAAAGGATTTTTAATTAGTTTAATACCTCTATATTTAACTTTATGATGCCCATCACTAATTGACTCAACCGAAAATAACATTTCGTTATCCATTTTTAAATTTTCCATACTTTGATTCTTTTTATTTTTTATTTATCCTTTTTGTGTTTTATGGGAATCTAATTGATGATGAATAAGAACATTATTAATATATGAATTCTCAATGTTATTAACAATTGAGAATATTTTAATAACCCTTTCAAATGCATGACCAGAATATTTTAGATTACCCATATTGTAAACCATAGGCTCAAACCAATATACTAATTTTTCTAATATTGATTTTGTGGTTGCAATATTATTTGAAGACGGCCATAATTGATCAGATGTTTTTTTAATGTGATTATTAACAACATCGTAAACTTTTAAATTATAAACATTTAATAATGAATTAATTAATAATTTAGTACCTTTACAACAATCTAAAAAATCACAAGAAGACATAGGATATGGGATATATCCTAAAATTAGATTTGATGTCGGATACAAATTTTTAATTGTTTCATATTCGAATGTGGGGGATATTTCAGTATCGTACTGAAGTAATGAAACTAATTCTGTTTCTATTAAATTATTTTTAACTATTAAATACCACGAAGTGAAGTCAAGAAAAAAATTTAAGTGCTCAATGTTATCTTCATAATTTTTTGCAAAAATAACATTATCTAAATGAGATATTTTTGAGGTGTCATTGTTACCAACAAAAACATATCTATATTTAGTTAAATTAGAATATTTTTGAGACTCTTCATTTTTCAAAATGATGTCTTGATCGTGTACTGTGATAAATGTCTCAATCATTTGATATCATTTTTTTAAGAATGTATAATCTATCGGTGGATAAATCTTTGGCTAAAAAATATCCATAAGATAATAATAAATCATGAACATCTTCTTTTTTTGTTCCACCATGAAACATTTCATCACCTAATGTTTCAATAAAAACCATTTTAGGTAAAAATTTACCAAAACCTCTAATTACATTTAATTCTGCACCCTCAACATCAATATGAGCAAAATCTATTTCGTCAATATTATTTTGAGAACAAAATGACTCAACCGTTGTACAAGGTACTTTAACAAACTCTTCGTTTTGAAAAACTCGTGGGTATTTGTTTTTGTAAAAATCGGTGTGTTTGAATATTGATCCTTGAGCATCAACTCTTGTTTTATCGACTAAAGACTCGTAGAAGTTAATTGTACCATCATAATCACAAACAGCCTGATCAACCACATTAAAACCGTATTCTGATGAGTATTTTTTTAAAATATTAATTCTTGTTGGTGAAGCTTCAAATGAGTAAACTTCAGAAAAAGGAAATTTTTGTTTAAATCTTATACTATCACCACCATCGTAACACCCAATATCAAAAATGGTTTTTGGGGTATCAATTAAAAATTTTAACCAATCTAAGTTAAATAGACTCCTACCGTAGTTAACATTATTTAATGTAAAAGAATCGACATACTGTACATTGGAATTACCGATAATGTCAATTATTTGTTGTTTTGTTTTCATAGATTATGTTTATTTTTTATATAATTTATTTCTAATGATATGTCTTTATCATATAAACTACTAATTTGATGTTTATGTATTCTATTAGTAATTAAAGAGTTTGTAATAATTTTAGGTAATCCATATCTGATGTAAAGTTGATAATACATTTCACAATCCATTAACATAGTTAATTTTTCATCAAAAAGGCAAGGATTATCATTTCTAAAAGATAAAACGGATGGGGAACTAATTGTGTTAATACCATTAACAATTTCATCATTCCATTGTGGAACCATGAAATTTGAAAAGGTTTGCCCATCATCGTGTGTATGGTTACACCCACTAACTAACCAATAACATTCATTATTTTCAAATTCTTTTGATATTAATTCTAACGAATTGTCCTGATATAAAAAATCATCTTGAAAAATAATTTTAATAATATCTCCATCAGCATTAATAATTGTATTATTTGTATTGGATGGGCTATTACCATAAGAATGTTCGTTTTTAAAGTACTTAATTTCAAGTGTGTCGGAATAGGAATTACATAGTAATTTAATACTATCGTTAGTACTATGATCAGAGATTATAATATTGAAATTTTTATAAGTTTGAGTTAAAATTTTTTCAAAATTATTTTTTAAAAATTCAACACCCCTACCATATTGTTCCCATGTTGGGATACAAATTGATATCTTCATTTTTACTTAATTAACCATTTATAATCAGTAACTCTATCTTCAATATCACTATAACTAATTCTTTGTGTGGATATCATTGGGTAAAATGAATAAACATTTAAATCTTTTTGTAATTCTACATAAATAACATCAAGTGCGTTATCACATTTTTTTAATCTATCGTAGATTTTTACAAAAGCTTTTTTATTTATTGCAACACAATGTGTACTATATGTATTGTGTAATTTAGATACTTTATCATTTATAATGATAGGAGGAGTAACTCCCATATGCGTATTATGGTTTCCCCCAAAATATAACATATCCCAGTCTTCAGGTAGACTATTAAAATAGTCAACCATATTAATTACCTGATCATTAAATTCAACATCATCTTCTAATATTAATATTGATTCGTAATTATTTGTAATGGCTTCCTCTAATATTTTTATGTTAGTCAATACTAATGCTAACCTTGATGGGGTGACAAAACCTGAAGTTACTTGTGGTAGTTCTTTACCATCAACGGCAACATATCTCTCAACATTAGATAGTTCATATTTATTAAATTCTGTCAGACATTCTTTCCATCTATCTTGTCTTCTTTCTAAATTAATACAATAAGTTTTATCAAAAAAATCAATTATTTTCATTTTTAAATATGTTATTTTTATTCATTATATAATCATATAATTCTTGTGTGTTTTTATTTGCCTCGGTAGAAACAGTACCATCTTTCTCATGGTGAAAATATGTGAATAAAGGTTTTGGTATTCTTTTACCAACAAAACCATTATTCATCATTCTAACCCATAAATCATAATCTTCCCATCCTTTCATTTCTTCGTCATATCCTCCACAAATATCAAATGATTCTTTTGTAAACATTGAACAATTCACAATGAATGGTCCTTGTATCAATCTTTCTTTTGTCCATTCAGGACGATTTTCAATTCCACTCATTTGCCCAATGTGATTAGTATCGCAATATACGGGACTGATATTGTTATCTTTTTTAATAATATTCACACAAGTTTGAATATATTCTGATGAAATCATGTCGTCAGAATCTAAAGGTAAGATATAAACACCGTTTGAGTTTTTTATTCCGTTATTTCTGGCATTTGCCGGACCTCCATTTTCTTGATTAATAATTTTAATATTTGGATGATTGGATAATGATCTCAATTTATTTAAGACATATTCATCCGTGGATCCATCATTAACAATAATCAACTCAAAATTTTTGTATGTGGAATTAAATACGGACTCAATTGATTTATGAAACATTTTACCATAATTATGAACCGGCATAATTACCGAAACTAAAGGTAAATTTTTATTTGGGTTTAATACTGGTAAGTTGTTCTCTAAAATGTTAGGTAGATGAGGTTTGTAGTTTTCAATAAACACTTTTCTATTTTTATCCCATTGTTCATTTGTCATACCAATTGATAGATGAGTTATTGGAATATTGGAAACTACCCCAACCTTAACACCGTTAATATGATTCTCAAATGAAAATGTTGTATCATAAAAATGGAAACCTTCAACTGACTCATTAAACGGTTTAACAATTGTTTTTTTATTTATCATCATAAATACACCATCAATAATCACGGTGTCGATGATTTTACCCCCAAAGGGTTCATTATAGGACGAAAGCCATTTTTTACCATTATGTTGATGATAAACTTGTCCTACCATTTCTGAACTAATTTCCCACCACATACCTGATGAAGGGTAGTATCTTGTTCCCGCAACACCCAATATCCCAAATTCAGGTTTCTTGGTAAAATGTTCAATAACTCTTTTCGCCCAATACCCTTTTTCAAAAATGATATCATCATGACATAAAACAACGATATCATTTAAACTTTCTGATAAAATCTCATTGTAAACTACTGACAATGATTTTTCACCATTATTAATTTTCTCAATGATTTGTACATCATTAATTCCACAAGTTTCTTTAATATGTTCAATAAACTTTGGTTTTGTTGATTTTGTACTATACCCAATTGTTATCATATCCCCGTACTTCCGAAACCGTTTGAGTTTCTATCTTTATTGTTTATATTATCAACTTTATTAAACTTTATCCATTTACCACACGCTACAGGAGAAAAAACAGCTTGAGCAATTTTTTGTCCTTTTTTGATTGTTGTTGGTAGATTATTTGCGTTAAAAATAATAACTTGTATTTCTCCCGTGTATCCTTGATCAACAGTTCCTGGTGAGTTCAATACCATAATACCATCTTTAAGTGCTAGTCCACTTTTTGATCTTACTTGAAGTTCGTACTGTTCAGGAATATCAATGTGTAATCCTGTTGGTACCAATTTTCTACCAAACGGAGGAACTTCAATTTCTTCGGTTGAGTACAAATCAAAACCTGAATCTGTGAAGTATGCGTATTGAGGATCAACTGAATCGGGACGACTAAAAGAATAATTCACATTAATCTTTTGTTCGTATCTTTCCATATCTCTCTCTAACTCGGCAATATCAATTCCAAACTCATCAATAATTGCTTGATAATTTGGTTCTTCATCCCCAAATACCTCATCAAGTTCTTGGAGTTGTTTTAATAAATCTTCAAGACTTTCCTCATCATTATTATCCCCTAATGTAAAACTCATTTTAATTCTTTTAATTTTTTAATTGTATCAACTAAAACAACAACATCCTTTTCACAATATTCAGATATTTCTTTTAATTTTTGTTCTTCCCAATAAGCACTATGTACTTTATCTCCAGTTACCTCACCATCTTTTGGTGTTGGTATATCAAGACAAGAACACATCAAATCTAATGAACCAATTGATGTATAAGATCCGTATTGCCAAATTTCTTTGGTATCAATGGCTTTAACTTCCCAAGGTTTTGTATCATATGAAGGAAGAAGTTTTGATGGCATAATACCATTAATAATCATTCTTTTTGCCATCATAGGAATATCAAAATTCTTTAGATTATGCCCACAAAGATAAAAATCTAATTTTTGACATCTATCTAAAAGATTTCTTACTTGAAGTAGTAATTCTTTTTCATCGTCTCCTGAAAATGTTTGTTTTTTTATGTCTCCGTTATCCATAACAAATGCCATAGACACACAAACAATTTTTGCGAATTCAGGAACAAGAGCTGCTCGTTTTTTAAACACCTCATCCTTAGTTAATCCATTATCTTCAGGAAATCTTTTTAGAAACCAATCAAAATATTTGTCAAACTGATTTGCAATACTTGGACTAAATCTTTCACAAGATTCATAATCAGGACATCCACCAACCGTTTCAATATCCAAGAATAAAATTTTTGTAATAGGAATATTAATCATAAATTATTTAATTAAAGATTTGTAAAATTCTGCTCGTGTTTTTGTTACATTTTTAAGATTATATCTATCTTTAACAGTTTCATATAATCTTTCACCCATATCAACAATCATATTTGGGTTGTCAACCAATTTTTTAACATATTTGGACCAATCTCCGTGATTCCTATTTTTATCTACCAATAAGGCGTTACCATCAGTAAAATTACCATTATTAAGTGAATGTTTTAAATCAATCGTATAAGGTCCAACATTAGATGCAATTAATGCTTTTTTATAGAATCCCGCTTCAATAACCTTAAGTTGTGACTTCATTCGGTTAAATACATGATCAACAATTGGTGCCAATGAAATATCAAACTTAGAGTAGTTCTTGGCATATGATGTGGTAGGTTTTGTCCAAACCCTTACATAGTTTTCATTTTCCCAACCAAAATATTCTTCATCGTTAAATTTATCCAAAAATGTTTTATAGTTTGGTGTAATGATTTTATAATTGTCGGTAAATATACTTTCATATTTAACCCAAACAGTTTCTTCAGGTCTAATAGGTCTTCTCGTTTCTTGTCCTGTTTGTTTGTTTATTTCAGTCACAGTTCCTCTTGTGTCAAAACCACAAACATAATATTGTAATTTATCTTGGATTGGTTTTAACTTTGATACCATTCCATCTAAAAGTTTTAAATCGTGAAGGTGAGATGATCCCCCTAACCAACCAACTCTAATTTTTTCTGATGGTAATGTTGGTTGATTAAATTGTTCTTCGTTTGGATTAATCGCATTTGGTAAAACAAGAACATTTTTATTAAATTTTCTTATTTCATCGGCGAATAATTCTGTTGTTGTTGTAATATATGAACAAACTTTCATGTTTGCCGTTATTTTTTCATGTATTTTGTTTGACACAATTAATTGATGAATAGGGTGTTCCTTTGTTGGTAACCAATAATCATCAATATCCATAATAACAACAATACCATTTGATTTTAATTTTTCTATTAATGATGGGGTTTCTTCATAATTATTTCCAATATTTCTATGGAAATGAACAATTTGATACTGACCCCAATATTTGTCATCATCAACTTTTGGCTGAAAGTCTATGTCAACATGAAAATCATCAGAATAT
This sequence comes from Notodromas monacha, assembly GCA_905338405.1. Taxonomy (NCBI): domain Eukaryota; kingdom Metazoa; phylum Arthropoda; class Ostracoda; order Podocopida; family Cyprididae; genus Notodromas; species Notodromas monacha. The sequence goes on along the minus strand of CAJPEX010000024.1, from coordinate 189,625 downwards.
AAATTTTGTAACATTACATGGGGGTCAACGGATCTGTACTTACCAACACCTGAACCATCAGATGGGAGTACTAATACTTTAATTTTTTCTTTCATAAATTAGTTATATAATAATCCAATTATAATCATTAATTTATGATATATCAATAAATAAAAAACAAAAAACCCCCACTTTTGGTGGAGGTTTATCCGATGTAATAAAATACAAAGGGGTGCGTGTTATTCTGATATTTTTCTAATTTTAGTTACTCTACCCTCAAAAAGATGTTGACCAACTCTAAATTTAAATTGTTCATTTGATTTTTTTGTTGACTCAACTAACAAACCATTTTCTTTTAAAACATCTTCAACAGTTTCTCTAACGATAGTTTTAATATCACTTGCGGATATCCCAATTGATTGTGGTTGGGGATTACTAACTCTTTGTTTAGTTTCATTAATTACTTCACCTTTTGCGTTTGTGTTCATTAATCTTGATGCCTTCTCAACTAAATCATTAGATAATGATGGTCCTCCCATATTAGATGGTTGATTAATTGGATGTTCCATCATTAATCTTTTAATTTCATCAGGTAATTTTGAATTTGCTATTCTATCTACTGTAGGTACCTCAGTGTTATAAGATTTTGGGATTGACTCCTCACTTAATAGATTTTGTGGTAAGTTATAACTGGCATTAACAGGTTGAAATTCTTCTACCATTGGAGAGTTAAATGCTTCAGGATTATTAATCCCATTACGACCCATTGTGTCGTGTCTCTCCATTATTTTTTTTGATATCATTAATTTATTTATCAAATCTTGTTCTGCTGACATATTATACTAAATTTTCTTGGTTATTATCAAATACTGCATTTATCACAACGCTTGTCATACTCTTATCTCCATTTGGGTTATATCCAGGTTTTGGTTCATTAAATGTTTCTGCCGTAGGTCTGAATGACACTATCTTGTCGACCCTAAACATTCTCCAACTTGGTAATGGTTTTTTTCCTAAATACGCCTTATGAGACGCTCCCTCTAAATCCCAAGCTCGTAATACAGGATTTCCTGCTTTACTATACCCAAAACAAACAGGTTCTATTGTTCTTAAACCATTTCCACCTGGTTCATCACCTTGGTAATAAATCACAACTTTTTGTCGTTTCTTAATTGCATCAACGATTGACTCAATAGATGCTACCTCAAGAATAAGACTTTTTAATGTGTTGTAAAGTTTCATTAAACTGATGGAGTGGTATATGGTTTATCGTATTGATATTCATTAATTTTTATTTCATTTTTTCTTTCTAAAATATCAACTGAAGAACCACCATTAACTGTATCCAAAAATGATCCAGTACCTTTACCCAATTCATCCCCATCAGACAACGCATCTTTATTTGTTGCCGAATATTGGTTAACAGGTTTGTAATCGTTTTTTGGGATTAACTTTTGTCTTTGTTGTTCACCTACTTGACCTAACTCATTCAGAGGTTGATCAAAATTTAATCTTTCACTAATTGGCATTTTAAATTATTTTTTTTATTAAATCATTTATCCTTTTAAGGTTTTCTGTGATTTTTATATCATCATTATAATCTTTGTGACTTTTTACATCCCTATTCATATTTGATAACCATCCCATGTCATCAATTAATTCGTCAGTAATGTCATCAGGCATTACATCACTTACCGCTTGATTTGTATGAGTTCCGTTTCTCATTCCATCAATTGTTGTTGTTACCCAATTATTCATATAATCACCACCATTTAAAATATATGGTGCATCTTCTTTATTACCGTCAAAATATTTAAACCAATTTTGAATTCTTTCTAACTGCTGAAATGTTACTTGTCCATTATCTCTTAAGAACATATTTCTTTTGTGTCCCTCAACAGTTGCGTCAGAATTTGGTACTTGATCAAAACATTGTTGTAAGTACTGTGTAAGTTCTTTAGGTAATACTACTACCTGTCCGTATAATTCTTTATTCACCTGTTTTGAGTATTTTGATTAAATTGTTTATACTTATCCCTTCTTTTTCCGCAATCCTTTTAATTGATTGTAAATTTCTTGTTAATATTTTATTAACTGGTGTATCGTCAATTTCGGAATCCTTCTTAACAACATCTCCTGATTTATTTTTTTTATTAAGAATAATCTCGTCAATCATCCTCACCATTTTTTCTTTTTCAATTTCCGATAATCTTTTTTTAGTAAAACAATTTTTACATTCTCCTTGTTTTTTTTCTTGTTTTAATTGTTTGTCTAAACTTTTATCAAATCCAAATACCTTACATCTCTCATCTCTCTCAAATAAATCATCAATACCCAACTTTTCCATAGTTTCCATACATTCTTTATATGTCTTATCATTTTTGGTTTCTTCATCACCAAATGCACCAGACATATCTATTTCATCAAGTATATTCTCGTCATTATCTTCGATCGATTCTCCATAATAAACTCTATAACCTCTAACAACAGGATTATTTGTTTGTCTTGTTGTTACTACAGTTTGATCCATTGTCTTTCTTGGATGCATTCCTTGATCTAACATTGGTATATTTGAACCCGCAAAAGTACCATCAGATGCAACAAACTCAGTCATTTCACCGTCAGTTTCTTCATCTTTTTTTTCTTTGTATTTTTCAGGAACTTTAGTGTTTAATTTCATTCCTAATTTTTGTCCAAGTTTGACAATGAATGGAGTTGCAATTGTACTTCCTGGTATGATTTGTAAAGCAATTAACGGTATTAATTTTAATAAATCGGCAGATTGATCTTTAATGAATTCCTTTTCATCTTTAGGTAATTCAAAATCTTTATTTTTTAAATATTCTTTTGCTGAAGACATAAGAATTTTAACAAGGACTCTAGTTTGTTTTGCCTCATTAGACGCAACTTCTTTGTATTTCTTCAAATCAGAATACACTTTGTCTACAGTTTTATTTTTTGCCTCTTTAAAAGTCATAGGTATTTTTTACAATAAATACTTTGATTTGTGGTATTTATTTAGAAAAAAGATGGCACAACAAAATATTAATCAATATGTATATTCTAAATTACGACTTAACATCGTAAATGAGTGTCAAGATATGTCTTTGGCGTCTGATGAGGTAAATTACAACCAAGAAGTTGTATTTTCACCATTTCTTATTGCCCAAACATACGGAAATAAGTTACCAATAAACATAGATATATCGGATACGGATACCGTTCAAAATTTAAATTTATTTTATAAAGATTATAATTTCAATAATATTTTTGTTTCTCAAAATTACTATAACCCTGAAAATAAAGATTTGTTATGTTTTTCATCATCAACAGCTTGTGATATAGGATTAACGGGGATTGATAATGGATTGGTAACATCAATGAATGGTGAAGAAATAAATTTCACAAATGGTTTATACGATAACTCATTAAAATTTGAAAGATTATATTTTGATAGAAGATTTAAGATGTTCCAAACTACTGGATATACTACTGATAATGTCAGATTTTCAGGTATAACCGATAGAACATTATATGAAGTTGTTAGTAAGAATGGACCAACAGGAAAATATCACGAACTATATGGTGGGTTCTATCAAGGATTCTATAGATTGTTTGGTTATGATTATAATATTTTTCCTGAAAGGATGAATAAAGGATGGTCGGTTGAGATGTTGTTAAAACCGAGATTGATAGATGAATATTTTCCAAGTACAGGAGAAACTACTCTTAATGAAATTTATCCTGAAAATGCTGAAATATTCTTTTATTTTGGTACAAGAGCTGAAAATAAATTTTATCACCACGCAGATGGTTCCCCAAATTGTTTTCCTGAATATAATAGAGTTACAAATGGGTTAGAAGAATGTGTGCAGACTTGTGCTTGTTGTAATCAACAAATCACAAATAGTAGATGTATATATGTTTACCCACCAAGATCAGAAAATAATCAACACGATCCTCATTTAAATTATGGATGTGATTTATGTAATGGAAATAAAGATAAAAAATTAACTTGTGGTTGTGACTGTGGTGAACAAGCTTGTGATTTGTGTGGGTGGGAATGTTTTACCCATCAGTGCGATAACATAATTACACCAACACCGACCCCAACACCCGAACCAACACCGACTCCTGATTGTAATAACCCCACACCTGTTTGTACTCCAACTTGTACGACTTGTGATACTTGTGACGAATGTGAGAATTGCCCATCAACAGGATTTACTTCAGTTGAGAACACTTGTGAATCCAATCCTTTATTTGACTCAATGTCAAATGCAATAGCAATTAAATTATGTGGTAGTAAAAACAATCCTCAAATTGGTGTTAAAATATTTAGATGGACTGGTAATTGTGAAACCACAGGAACTTGTGTTACAGGACAAACTTATGTGACGGGTTATACAATAGATGAATATTGTTCTCCTGATGGAATATATGATTATTGTGAAATAGTCAATCCTCTATATTTGTTAGAGGAACATTGGTTCCAAGTAGATGTTGTATGGGAAAGATATACTTGGTTAGATATATGTGATTTATGGTGGAGAGGTGGCATTGGGGACATTACCAAATTTGAATACTTAGATTCGTTGGCTAACGATACGACAAAATTAATTAAACCACCTATAACTCGTGGAACAGAAATTGCGGAAAAAATAGAACTTGTTAATTTGGATCAATCTTGGTTAGATGACACCCAATTAAGAATGGGAAGATTAAAAATCTATGTTAATGGAAAAATATTCTTCAAAATAGAAAATATTGAGGAGATAATACCAAGAGCATTAAGTACGGATAAAGAAAGACAATTAGGAGTTCCATTTAATATTTCTTGGGGTGGTGGAACACAAGGGTTAAGAGAAAATTTAACATTCTCGGCTTGTACCGCACTTGACGGAAAATATATACAAGATCCTGAATGTTTCTCAACAGAATTATTAAACACAACATCTTTATCGGGATTACAAACAAATATATTATTGGAACAAAATTTTGCGGGAACTTTTGAGGGTGGTATATCACAATTTAGAATGTATGTAGAACCTTTATCGGCACCTGAAGTAAAACATAACTTCTTATTACTTAAGGATACTTTTGATATGCTAAATCCTGATTGTCCTAACTGTGACACAATTGTTTGTTTACCAAACGATTTCACATATGTCTTAGTTGAATTGGAATTTTTAATTACTCAACAAGGATATTTTATTATGGCTCAAAACGGTGATAATATAATATTGTAATATTTATAATAAAAAAGTAAATGGCAAATGTTAAGATAACGGATTTAGATTTAATCCCATTTTCATCTATAACTATTGATGATGTTTTTCCATTGGTAGATGTTAGTGGTGATACCACATATAAAATTAATTTAAATCAATTAAGTAATTATTTATCGGGCTTTAATAACCGTTGGTACATTGAGTCAGGTGAAACAATAACTGTAAGAACAAATACTCAAAGTTTTATATACAACGATTTAATTGTTTATGGTAATTTAGTTTTAGAAGATAACTCAAAACTATTTGTTGTTAATGGAAATATTGAACTTATAAATGACGGTACAATATCGGGAAGTGGGACAACTCATTTAATTGATTTACCAGAATTTGACACTTATTTAACGAGTGCGACTTATGATAGTAATGTCGGTTCATTATCATTAAATAATAATTTTGGTAACCCGATCGTGGTTACAGGATTCACAACGGGAGTATCATTATATGAAGTAGGTTCGGGATCTTGCTCAACACAAAGAGTGGGGGTTACTTCTGAAGCAAGTGGGGGTTATTCATTAGTAGGTGGAGGACAATTTAATACCGCATCAAGTAATTTTTCAATAGTAAGTGGGGGGTATTGTAATACCGCTAGCGGTGGATACTCAACAGTAAGTGGTGGATACACAAACAAAGCGTGTGGTAATCGTGCTTTCATCGGAAGTGGTGGACAAAATACGGTAAGTTGTAACTATTCATCAGTTGTCGGCGGACAATTAAATGCCGTAAATTCTGATTATTCAGTAGTAAGCGGTGGATATAATAATACTACATTAAGTAATTGTTCTACTATAAGTGGTGGATATAGTAATACACTATCTTCATATTTTTCAACAATTGGGGGGGGATGTAATAATACCATAAATAATTTTACAACAAATTCTAACTATTATTCGGTATCTGGAAACTTAATTGGTGGGGGTAATCGTAATACAATTAATTCTAATACATTAACGGACTCAGATGTTGGTGGATCAGTGATTGGTGGTGGTTGTCTAAATCAACTAATATCGCCTTTTTATGGGTTTAATACGGTTAATGGCGGTTTTTTTAATCGCACATTTTTTGATTATAGTACAATTGGTGGTGGTGTTTTAAATGATAATTTAGAATCATTCACAACAATTGGTGGTGGAGCGTTTAATACAAACTCAAGTTATACATCAACAATCGGTGGTGGAGTACTTAATACAATTGGAACATTGTCTTCTTATTATGGTGTAATTAGTCAAACTATAGGTGGAGGATCTTGTAATACAATTTCGTCTTATAGTGCGTATTATGAAAATGGTGGTAGTACAATCAGTGGAGGATATTGTAATACAACAGTTTCTTCTTATTATGGAGGGCAAACTATTGGTGGTGGATGGAGTAATGTTACGACAAATAACTATACGACAGTTAGTGGTGGTCGTAACAATACATCAAGTGGTTATTTATCAACAATAAGTGGTGGACTGTATAATACATCAAGTGGTGATATATCAACAATTAGTGGTGGTCGTAACAACACATCAAGTTGTTCGTATTCGACAATCGGTGGAGGATTATTTAATACTGCAGACGGTATAACTTCATTTATTGGTGGTGGTAATAACAATTACACATCAAGTTGTTCATCAACATTTGTTGGGGCTGGATCCAATAACTCGTCATTAGGTGAATTTTCTGTAATAACAGGAGGTAGAAATAATACTTCAAACGGAAGTTATTCGTCAATTGGTGGTGGGGGCGGATTTTGTCAAGGTAATGGTAATGTCATTTTAACAAATTATTCATTTATTGGTGGCGGTATTGGTAATAAAATTGACGCTGATTACTCAACAATTGGCGGTGGATTTTACAATGCGTCAAGTGGTTGTACATCAACAATTGGCGGTGGCATAAATAACACATCTTCAGGTTATGCGTCTGTAATTAGTGGTGGTTTTTCTAATACTGTAACAAAAAATTATGGTGGTGTATTAGGTGGAATGTGTAACACTGTCATACATTGTAATTCTTTTGCTCTTGGGTCTAACATATGTAGTGTTTTATCAAGTACAACACACTTAAATTCTTTACACATTAACAGTCTCCCAACAAGTTCTGCAGGATTACCTTCAGGATCAATATATAGTGATTCTTGTGTGTTAAAAATAGTGTAATAAAAATATTAAAAATAATTTTAGTTAGAATATATTTAACGGATATTTATATAAAAAACAAATTAAATGGGAAAAATAATTCTTAAAAGTAATGGTGTTGAAACACAAATAATCAATGTTGCCGATTTTACATCATTAAGCGGTGAATCAAATGTTTATGTTTTAGGTATTAACGATAACGGAGATTCTTTAGAACAACTTAATCCTGACGGTTCGGTAGTTAAATTTGATAACAGTGGTGATAAAATCACTCAAGGTGTTTATAATGATAACACAGGAACTTTAACACTTACTGATTTAACTGGTGGGACTTTAACCGTTACAGGTTTTACAACAGTATATGAAGTAGGATCAGGAAGTAGTTCCGTCCAATTAGTGGGTGTTAGTGGTTCATCAATTGGCAATTACTCCGTAGTAAGTGGAGGATTTAATAACACAACTTTTGGTGACTGTTCAAGTATTGTCGGAGGTTCAAATAACCTAATAACTGGAACAACAGGAATTGTAAATTCAACATATAACGGGACATATAGTGGGAGTACATTTAGTGGTTATTATGGAAGTTATTCACCATCATCAACATTATCAGGTTTAGGAACTGGCGCAACATTCTCATTTTATTTTAACCCACCAGGAACATTAAGTAATATTTATGTTAATAATGTCGGAAATAATTACATTAATAATGATACAGTAACAGTACTCGGAAATGTTTTTGGTGGAACAATAGGAACAGATAATGTTACATTCCAAATTGGAACAGTTAATGCTCCGTCTAATAGTTTTATTGGTGGAGGTTTAAATAATACAATTTCATCATACTATGGTTGTTCTGTAATTGTCGGTGGTCAAAATAATAGAACTTACAACGGTTATAATCCTACTGAAAGTAACTTTATTGGTGGTGGAAATAATAATACTTCTAGTGGATACTTCTCAACGGTTGTTGCGGGTAGAAACAATTGTTCTTTTGGTAATTGTGCCTTTGTTGGTGGTGGTTGTGGAAACCGTGCATATAATAGATCAACAATTGCTGGTGGTAGAAGAAATACCGCAGGTATATCAGGAGGAGTTAATTCTGTAAATATTGGTTCTTACACAGGTACTGGAGTTTCTCAAGGAACATATAGTGTTTATACAAATAACATTATAAGTTCAGGAATTGGTTTAAGTCTATTAGTTACCTTTAATAATTCTGGTGTAATTACAAATACTCAAGTTGAAAACAGTGGTACTTTATATAACAATTCAGATCAAGTTATTGTTCCAGGAAATTTATTTAATGGTGGAACATCTCCATTAAATGATGTTATATATCAAATTAACGGTACATTTACAAATTCTCACGCATCAATTATTGGTGGTTGCGGAAACAAGTCTATTGGAGGATATTCAACGGTAAGCGGTGGGTATGATAATACCGCATCAGGTTATGTATCAACGGTAAGCGGTGGGTATGATAATACTGCATTAGAATATGCATCAACAATAAGTGGTGGGTATAATAATACCTCATCTGCACAATACACGGTAATTGCTGGTGGTTGTCGTAATGAATCAAGTGGTCAATACTCAACTGTTAGTGGGGGTAGAAATAACACATCTATCGCCGCTTGTTCAACAGTTGGTGGTGGATCCGATAATTGCGTTGGTATTAATGGTTTAATTTATGATTGGAACAATACTACTTATACTGGAACCACTTCAGGTTATTTTAATAATATTACACCGTCATCAACATCATCAGGTTTAGGCGTTGGCGCTACATTTGATTTTAACTTATTATCAAATTATGTTTCTTCAACATCATTAGTATCTTATAGTGGAACACTATCGGATAATTTTTATGGATATTTTTCACCTTCGTCAACAGGATCAGGATTTGGTACAGGAGCTAGTTTTGGGTTTAATATTACTTCAGGTGTGGTAAATGGTATTAACATAAATAATCAAGGTCAAAACTATGTTAGTGGCGATACATTAACATTTTTAGGTAGTTTATTTGGTGGGACAGATGGAGTTGACAATATTGTAATAACAATTGGAACATCATCAGACGCTAATGTAAATATAACCCAACCAGGTCAAAATTATAATAATGGAGACAACATAACATTTTTAGGTAGTTTATTTGGTGGGATAGATGGTATTGATAATGTTATAATTCAAAATATTCAAACAATTAATTTAGGTAGGTATTCAATTATTAATGGTGGAGCTTTAAACAAACTATTTTCGGATTGTTCAACAATAGGTGGGGGTAATAATAACACAATTGGAACATTGTCTTCGTATTATAATAGTATTGTTGGTCAAACAATTAGTGGTGGTAGAAGTAACACAATGACATCTTATAGTGGATACGATGAAACTGGTGGTAGTACAATCAGTGGTGGATATCGTAATACAACAGTTTCTTCTTATTATGGAGGACAAACTATATCAGGTGGATGGAATAATGTCACAACAAATGATTTTTCAACTGTAGGTGGTGGAAATAACAATACATCAAGTAATAATTATTCAACTGTTAGTGGAGGTAGAAATAACACATCAAGTGGATATAACTCAACAATTGGTGGTGGACTGTATAATACATCAAGTGTTAGTTTTTCATTTATTGGTGGTGGTCGTAACAACACATCAAGTTGTTCGTATTCAACCGTAAGTGGTGGTTTATGTAACACATCAAGTGGTTTATATTCGGGTATATTAGGAGGGTATGGAAATACAGTTTCACATAATTGTTCATTTATTGTTGGTAGTGGTATATGTAGTACCGCAGCAAACACGACACACGTAAATTGTCTACATTTTAGTAACATACCTACATCGGCATCAGGACTTGCACCAGGTACTGTATGGAGTAATGGCGGGATATTAAACATAGCATAAAAAATTTATATCAAGAAACATTTATTAAACTAAATAAATAAAAAACAAATAAAAATGGAAGACAGAGAAATTAAATTATTGTTTAAATATGAAGAATCAGTTACTATTGGTGAACATAAAGTAATTGCAATTAGACAAACACCAAAAGGTATTAGATTTAGAACTGAAAATGGTCCTATCTTAAAGGTGGTTGAACATAAAGAAACATGGACTGAACAAGAATTACATGATTTATTGTTAAGTTAATATTAAAAAATATACATACACTTTTACAAACATATTATTAAAATTGTGATATGTTTGTAACTGTATGTAATAAAGAATACCTTATTGGTTTTGAGGTAATGTTAAAATCTCTTGTGGAAAATAACCCAAGAGTTATTTACGAAGATATTCCATTCACAATTATTAGTAATGATTTAACATCAGATGATTTAATAGTTGCGAGAAAAATTCATAATAATATTTCATTAAAAACCTATGATTCGTCAAAATATTATGAAATTGATGAGTTAAAAAAACAACAAATGTCATTTGGCGATTACGCTAAATACGAAATATTCTCTATTGAAGATGTTGATAAAATTATATTTCTTGACTCAGACACTTTAATATTAGGTAATATTGATAGATTAATTGATTCTAAATGTAATTTTGGTGCGGTTAGAGAATTGTATATTGATCAATATAACACTGGAGTAATTGTTATCTCAAAACAATATCTGAATCCTAAAATAACAAATGATTTAATCAATTTAACAAAACTTTATGGAATAACTGAACATTCTGATCAGGATATTATAAATCATTATTTTGAGGATATTATTGAAGATTTCCCAATTGAATACAATTTTTTAAAAACTTACAATAAGAAAGTATTTCAAAATACAGGATTACCTAAATATATTAAGATATTACACTACATAGTTAAAAAACCTTGGCAACAAAAAGAATTAGTATCTTTAGAGGAAGGGACTTTATGGACTGAAAGGTATTGGTTTGATTACTATTCAAAAATACTTAAACTAAAAAATGGTTAAAAGACATTACGATCAAAGTGAGTTATTAAATTATATTGAATTAGACAAAGATACCAAAACATTAGAAGATAAAGTAATATTACTACATTTGGATTCTTTTTGTTTGGGTGATACGATTTGTTTTGCTTCCTTTATTGAACCTTTCATAGATTACCACAATCCAAAAAAAGTTATCGTATCAACATTTTTTCCTCATTTATTAAAATCAAATAATGAAAAATGTGAAATTATTAATGCAAATCAAAAAAAGAAATTAACCATAGATAAACTAATTGATGTTGGTTATGATAAAGGAAATTTATCGCACACTTTTGGTGGTATGTTATATGCAACCAAAGATACAATGATGATACCACAATCTACCAAACCAAAAAAACCAACATTAATAACAAAATTTAGAAATGTTAAATCAAATAAAATAACAATTGCCCCCGAATCATTAAAATCAATTGCTCAGTGGGATAGAGATGGTTGGCAGTTAGTTGTTGATTCTTTGGTTAATTCTGGTTTTGAGGTTTTTAATGTTTCCTATGAAGACACACTAAAATTAAATAATGTTAAAGGATATCACGGATTTGACGATATTAATGTTTCATTAAATCATATATTAGAATCAAGATTATTTATTGGATTATCTTCGGGATTATCTTGGTTAGCGTGGGCATATGATGTTCCCGTTGTTATGATTTCAGGTTTTACAAAAGAACATAATGAGTTTGATTGTTTTAGAGTTATTAATAAAAATGTATGTAACGGATGTTTTAATATATTTCCAAACATTAGTACTAAATGTCCAATATTTTTAAATACGGAAAGAGAAAATGAATGTCATAAAAAAATAACACCAGAAATGGTTATAGAACAAATAAACAAGGCAATTATGTTTACAAACAATAAATAAAATATTATTATAAATTTATGGAAAAAAAATATTCAATATTTCATATAGAAGGTGGGTTAGGAAAACATATATGCGCAACTGCGGTTGCTAAATGTATAAAGAATAATTTTCCTGAAAGAGATCTGATAGTGGTATGTGCTTACCCTGAAATATTTTTAAATTTAGAATTTGTTGATAGAGTGTATAGAATTGGTAACACACCATATTTCTACGATGACTTCATTAATGATAAAGATTCAAAAATATTTAAACATGAACCTTATTTCACTGATGAACACATACATAAAAAATTACCTCTAATTGAGAATTGGTGTAAATTGTTTAATTTAAATTATTTAGGTGAGAAACCTGAATTGATATTTAATATCAGACAAAAACAAATAGGGATTAATAAATGGAAAAGAGATAAACCTGTAATGGTAATTCAAACAAACGGAGGACCTTTAAATGATCAACCTCATCCATATTCTTGGACTAGAGATATTCCGTATGATGTTGCCCAACATTTAGTCAATTATTTTTCATCACAATATCACATAATTCAAATATGTAGAAATGAAAAAAATGCAATTGCAGGATGTGAAGTTATTACTGAACAAATGTCTAACATGGAATTGTTTTCACTATTGTTTATGTCCGAAAAAAGAATTTTAATTGATTCTTGTTTACAACACGCATCTGCGGCAATTGGAATACCATCAACAGTACTATGGATAGGTACATCACCAATTATGTTTGGTTATAACACACACAAAAATGTTGTTGCAAAATTACCTAATACGGTAAAATTACCCGATAGTTATTTGTTTGATTATAATTTTAATGGGTTAACACATGAATGTCCTTTAATGGACACCAATATTTTTGATATTGATGAAATAATATATAATATAAATAATTTTTAATATGGTAAAAAAAATATTTTTTCAAAGTTCGTTACCACGAGCTGGCTCAACATTATTACAAAATATAATGGGACAAAATCCTGATTTTTATGTTACACCAACTTCGGGCGTTTTAGAATTGGTATACGCCTCAAGATCTAATTACACAAACTCACCTGAGTTCAAGGCACAGGATCAAAATTTAATGAAAGATGGATTTATATCATTTTGTAAAAATGGTATGGAAGGATTCTTTAATGGTGTGACAGATAAACCTTATGTTTTAGATAAAAGTAGAGGATGGGGTGTTCACTATGGTTTTTTAAATTCTTTTTATCCTGAACCTAAAATAATTTGTATGGTTAGAGATCCAAGATCAATTTTTGCGTCAATGGAAAAGAATTTTAGAAAAAATCAACATTTAGATTCTGGGTTAGTTAATCATGCTCAAATGGCGGGAACAACAACTGAAAAAAGAATTGACATATGGTCTCAATCACAACCTGTTGGTTTGGCTTTAGAAAGATTACAACAAATTTTTAGAGAAGGGATAAATGATAAAATGTTGTTTGTTAGATTTGAGGATTTAACATCAAGTCCTAAAACAGAAATAGAAAGAATATACTCCTATTTGGGATTACCATATTATGAAGGACATGATTTTAATAATGTAAGTCAAATCACAAAAGAAGACGATTCAGTTTACGGTATTTACGGTGATCATGTTATTAAACAACGAATAGAACCAACCAAAAAAGATTATCGGGATATCTTAGGTGATGACGCATCTAATTGGATAAAAAACAGATACAAATGGGTATTTGATCAATTTGGTTATTTTTAATTATTATGGAGAATAAAATTTATTGGTTTACCGGTCAGCCAGGCGCAGGAAAGACAGTTTTGTCTTTAATGTTAAAAACGGTTTTAGAACTTGACAATAGTAATAAAGTATTTCATATTGACGGAGATGAATTAAGAAGTCTTTTTAATAATCAAAAATACGGTAGAGAAGGTCGTGAAGAAAATATAAAACGAGCACAAGATATTGCTAAATTTATATTAGCACAAGGACATAGTGTTGTTGTTAGTTTGGTTGCTCCATACAAAGAACTTAGAGAAAGTCTTAAACAAGAGTTGGGTGATTTGCTTGTTGAGTTTTATGTTCACACTACAGATATTAGAGGTAGAGAACACTTTCACACCGATGAATATGAAAAACCAACAGAAAATTATGTGGATATTGATACAACTAATGTTAATCCACAAATATCATTAAACCAAATAATAGAACACATTTCAAAATGAATTGGGAAGTAAAAAATCACGGAGGAGAACCAACAACAAACGAAAGTAAAAAATATGCGATATTTGTTGGTAGATACCAACCATACCATTATGGACATATTGAGTTAATACAACAAAAATTAAATCAAGGAATTCCCGCTATTATTATGGTTAGGGATATTGAACCTGATGAAAAAAATCCGTTCACCACAGAACAAACAGTAAAGATGATTGAGGAATATCATAAATCAAAAGGGGATGATGTTAAAGTCATTATTATTCCTGATATTGAATCGGTTAATTACGGTAGGGGTGTTGGTTATGAAATAAATGAGTTTACCCCACCTGATAATATCGGATTCATATCGGCAACAGGAATAAGAAATTCAATTGCAAAAGGTGATGATAAATGGAAAGATATGGTGGACGAATCAATACAAGATTATATAATTAATTTTTTAACATATGCAAATACAAAGTAAAACTTATCAAATTAGATTTAATACCGAATCAAAAACTGAAAATGAAAGATGGAGATTGATTGAGAATGGTAATGAGGTATTAGTTTCTGACATTATCATTGATGGTCATACCTATACAACAAAAGATTGGTTACCTGAAATTGATGATTATAAATGGCATATTAGTTGTGTTGGTTATTGTGGTATTGAGAATAATGTTGCATATATAAAAACAATTAAAGAAGAATCTGTTTTAATTAGACATATTTTAAAGACGGTTAGTTATAGATTTTTAGGTACATTAACTACGGTTGCCGTTGCTTATTTATTGGGTGCGACAATTGAGATGTCGGCATTACTTGGTGTTGGTGAACTTATTATGAAACCATTCATATATTTTGGTCATGAAAGATTGTGGTATAAATATGTGAGAATTAAAAAATAACTTTCTTTCATTGTATTTATAGGATACAATGGAGCAATCAATTACTATACAAAGTATTAATTATGACGGGGAGCTTGTTAATATCTTATTTAAACCAGATATTAGTGAAACCGTCTATAATTTAGGTGATCAATCTTTACCTTTTGTGTTTAATTCTAACACAATTAATTCTAATTTAGAAGTATTTGGGACATATACTATATTAATTTTATCTAATAAATGTCCGTATTTTTTAAATGTTCCGAGATTAACGCCAACACCAACACCAACTGTAACACCAACAAGGACTCAAACACCTACACCAACACCAACTGTAACGCCAACACCAACATTTGATCCTTGTAAAGTACCAACACCTACTCCAACGGTTACTATAACACCAACGGTTACTCCTACAAATACCCCAACGCCAAGTGTTACTTGTACTAATCCGTGTGGATGTCCTGAACCAAGCATGACCCCAACACCGACTAAAACACCAAAACCAAAACCTACTTGTACTAGTCCTTGTGGTTGTACCCCTACACCAACAATAAGTGTTACACCATCTATTACACCAACAATAAGTGTTACACCATCTATTACCCCTACTAATACGGTTACACCAACTGTAACCCCTACTAATACTGTTACGCCTACTAATACTGTTACGCCAACACAAACCGCAACACCAGGTGCAACACCGACAATGACACCAACACCTACAGTGACTCCGGTTCCGGCATCTCCGGGTATTTATTTTGGTAAATTTATATCACCAACAATAACATCAGGTGATACCGGATCGTTAACATTTATAACAACCAGTAATCCATTAAACAATTATGTGACATTACCATCAACAGTACCTTCTGAATATGGTTATATTTTAATACCTATTTCATTACCTCAACCAACAGGATTTAAGGATAGTAATAATGGATGTACAGGTAATGATGTCCCAATAAATAATTTAGGAACTGTGTCTATATTAGATACAAATGGATTCGCAATAACATATAATATATATAGAACATTCTTCCCAATCGGCGGACAGTTATTCTGTTGGTTGTGTAATTAAAAAAATAAAATTATGATGAGTTTTAGTCTTTCAGGTGGAGTTGAGGTTTTCGGGTTTATATCACCTTCGGAACCAACAGATACATATCCTGTTATTGATCCAATATATGGTATTGATGGTTTAAGAAATGTCAATACCGTTTCTGATTTAGATAATATACCTGAACTTAGAAGGCGTGCTGGTATGGTTGTCGGTGTAAGTGGTGGTACCTCATATTATAAATTAAATCCGTCACCTTGGACTTTAACTTTTTCCGATTGGTCTGTTTTTAATTCCGGTGGAGGATCAGGTGCTGGAATTTCAGGTTATACTTATTTAAATAATACATTTACAATTTCAGACACTAGTGGTAACACATTTAACGCAACGATAAATGATGTTACAGGATTAACCGTTAATGGTGTAATATCTGCAACAACATACCAAAATTTGCCAACAGATGTTTTTGTGACAGGTGGGACTTATTCTAATGGAACAACAATTTTTACTAATAATACAGGTGGTACTTTTACTGTTAATGGGTATTACACAGGAGCAACTGATAACAATCAATATGTTACAGGGTTCACTTACAATAATAATAAATTTACTATAAGTGATAATTCAGGAAATACATTTAATGCTACAATAAATGATGTTACAGGATTAACCGTAAATGGTAATTTATCTGTAACAGGTAATACGACGGTTAAAGGTATTACAGGAACAACGGCACTATTTTCAGGTTCGGGACAAAGCATTCTTACTATAGTTGGTTCGGGGACTACCTTACCTTTATTTAGTATTGTAGGGTCAAGTGGTGAGTTATTTAGTGTTACTGATAGTTTAGTTGGTTCATTATTTAGTGTTAATGATATTTCAGGTTTACCTATATTAGAAGTTTTTTCAGACAATACAATATTAATGGGGGATTATTTATCTCCATCATTAAATACTACAAAAAAAGTTAGTGCTGGTTTAGGAACGACAACAATTTATACAATCCCTGTTAGTGCTTACACAGGAGCATTTTTTGATTACACAGTTAGTGACGGAACAAATTTAAGATCCGGAAATATCATGTCTATATTTAATAGTTCAACAATTAGATATAGTGAGACATCAACTACCGATATTGGTAATACAAATGGGATTACATTCAATATGGTAATTAGTGGCGGGACATCGGCAGTATTACAAACATCAGGTACAACTGCGGGATGGACAGTAAAGACAATAGTAAGAAGTATATAATATGAGTTTTAATTTTTCACCAAAAATTTCATCATTAGATAGTTTAATTTACTATCTTGATGCGTCTAACCCAAGATCATATATCTCAGGATCCACAACTTGGTATGATATAAGTAGAACAGGAATAAATGCAACATTAGTTAATGGTCCTACATTTAGTAGTACTAATGGTGGGAGTATAGTTTTTGATGGAGTAAATGATTATATCGGGTTAACTCAAATAACCACAAATCAAACCATTGGTAATTATACCATATCTTTATGGTTTAGTTTTACGAATACAATAACACCATCAAACGTAATTAATTTTATGTTAATGGAAGCACAAAACACTCTGCTTGGCGGTGTTGATAATTATATTTCCTTATTAGGTAATACCACCGTTCCTGGAACAAATGGTCGTATGTTATTTCAAACCTTTAATCCATTAAGTGTTCTATATAGTACAACTAATACTTGGGTTGGGGGTCAATGGTATAACATTGTAGGTACTTATGATATTTCAACATCTAGACAATCTATTTATGTGAATGGTATTTTAGAAAATTTTACAACTGTCCCAAATTGTTATTTTAATACAAACACTTATTTTAATTTGGGGACATACACCGGACCTCCTAAACAATGGTTTTTTAATGGAAAAATCGCAAACTTTATGGTTTATAAAAAAACATTAAATTCTAATGAGATATTACAAAATTATAATGCAATTAAAAATAAAATTAATAAATAATGTCGGGAAGAGTTTCATATTATGGTGGAATAGTTAAAGACGGTTTAGTTATGGATGTTGATGTTGCAAAATTAGATTCATACCCAAAAAATGGTGTTATATGGAATGATTTTTCAGGTCAAGGTAATAATTTAACCTTGTCGGGTCCCGTTAATTATCAACCGGATAATAATCTTTTTTTTCTTAATGGATCAACAACTTATATGTATAGTAACAGTTTTTTTCCAATTGAGGGTCCGGCAACAATATGTCTTCTTTGTAAACCAACGGCAACTGGAGGTAGAACATTCGTATCAATATCAAATGTAACAGGAACTGTTGGACCATTTTCTGCATTCCAATTTGGTTATCGTGCTGGTTTAGGAAACTCGTTAAGTGTTTGGAAATATGGTGGATCGGTATTCTCATCGTCAGGTACATTAACTACCGGAGTATGGTGTTATATTTGTGTATCATATTCAACAACATCAATAAAAACATATATTAATGGGGTTTTAACTAATACCGTATTATCCCCAGTTTTACAAACAGGATTGGGTAGGTTTTTAATTGGAACATATAGACATTTACCAACACCATTAGAAGTTATGTTTGGAGATATTGTAATGTCCCAATATTATAATAGAATGTTAAGTGATAGTGAAATCACACAAAACTTTAACGCAATAAAATCAAGAAAAGGATTATAAATTATGGAAACTAAAGATTATGAAAATAGAAAATTTATAATATTCAATATATCTGAATTAAATCAAATTGATTTTACCCAAGTCATTGAGACTTCAGTGGAAACTGTAAGGAAATCAATTGATAATACAAAAACATTTGTTAAATGGGATGGAGACATTCCTATATGTGTTGATAATTTATTAACAAAAGAAGGACCGTATAATTACGATGAGATTTTATTAATTTTATCAACATCTGAATGGACATCTAACGAACCAATAATATGGGAACAATAGAAGGTGGTGGAAATATTATAACCGATGGTTTGGTATTATACTTAGATGCTGCAAATCCAAAATCATATATCTCAGGATCAACATCTTGGAATGATTTGAGCAGATTGTCTAACAACGGGACATTAGTTAATGGCCCAACATTTAATTCATCAAATAAAGGTAGTATTGTTTTTGATGGAACAAACGATACAACAACATTTGCTGCGTCTTCAAGTCTCCAATTTTTAAATACTTCACCATACACACTCAATATTTTTGCAAATATATTGAGTTCCGATGCAACTTTTTCAGGGTTTTTAAATAGGGAAAGTGGTTCACCAAGAAATGGATATAATCTTTGGTTTTATAGAGATAGTATTAATCAAGTGGCAATAGCTTCCGAAAGATTTGGAGGGACGGGTCAAAAAGTTACTTTTATACTTTTAGATAATAATCAATGTATTAATGTTTGGAACCAATATACAATAACTTATGATGGGACAACTTTAAGATTTTATTTAAATGGTGTATTTAAACATAGTGCATTGGCAGACGGTAATATAACAAACACAACTAAAACATTAGAGATTGGTAGTCGATTAACAGATTATGCAAATTGTGAAATTTCTAATCTAACAATCTATAATAGAACATTATCATCAACAGAAATACTCCAAAATTATAACTTAACAAAATCGCGTTTCGGATTATAAAGTATTTATAATAAAATAAACATATTCTTGGATAGGGAAAAGATATGGCAAATGAATTTGTAATAAAAAATGGATTTATATCCAAAGGTAATTCTATTATTGAGGGAACATTCTCGGCAACAACATACCAAAACTTACCGACAGATATTTTTGTCACGGGGGGTTCGTATAATTATACAGGTGGGTCGATCACTTTAATCCGAAATGATGGTAATAATGTTTCAATAACAGGATTTAACGAAACAGACATATGGACAGTAGAATTAATAAATGCTTTATCGGTGGATATATATTCACCATATGATTTAACAATAAGTCGCACGACAAACATATTAGGATCACCAATTATAACTATTTATGATGATAATGTTTTATATTCATTAGATAACGCAATTACAATAGGAAGTAAAATAACCATTGTTGCATCGGTAACAGGTGTAACTAATTTAAATATTTTAAGACTATAATGGGAACTTATATAAAGGCGGGTAGTCCTCAAGAATGGGTTCGTCCTGGTGGTTGGGTTAGTATTCCGTCAATTACGTCTGCAGATACAAAATTCTATGGTGTATATGCGGTTTATGAAAATAGAAAGAATAATGTTTATATTGTTTTCCAAAATGGGGTATACAATATAACTGTAGATTGGGGTGATGGTAGTGCAAACACAACGGTAACAACAAACATAACAGTGTCAAAAACATACCAATATTCGGCTTTAACCACACCAATATTAGTAGATGATTATGGTGAAAACTATAAAACCGTATTAGTAACCGCAACACAAAATAGCGGGTCGTTAGGATTACTTGGACTTGGATCATCAACAGGTATTGGAAATAATAATTGGTTAGATGTAGTTTTATCTTGGAGTTCGGCTAGAGTGAATTTAGTAAAAACATTTCCATTACTACAACGATTTATTCAATATACGGGAAGTTGGCAAGGTATAAACGCCAATTCGTATATGATTGGATTAACCTCTTGTAGAGTCTTTCAATTACCAACAAATTTAGGATCACCAACTCAAGCGGTAAGTGTATTAGTGGGGTTGGGGGATTGTGAAGTAAACGATATTACTGTTGGTGGTGTAATATCTGTAAATACATTTTTTTCACCTTCAAGAATTAGAAAAGTTGGGAACATAAATTTTTCTGCGGCAACGACAACAAATCAAATATTTGCCTCTTGTCATAATTTAAGAGAGGTCGGTGATGTTAATCTATCATCCGCAACTACAATATCATCAATGTTTTTAAATTGTTTTAATTTATTTAAAATAGGAACAATTACATCAACATCATTAAATAATATGAATAGCATATTCAATAGTTGTTATTCATTACGTGAAGTAAAATTCACAAACTTAACAAATGTAACAGTAGTAACAAGTCCGTTTGCTAGTTGTTTTGCATTAGAAAGTGTTAGAGTACCAAACTTAAAGGTATCTATATCATTTATTGACTGCTCAATGGAAAGAGACGCATTAGTACAAG
The DNA here is from genome assembly GCA_905338405.1 of Notodromas monacha. Lineage (NCBI taxonomy): Eukaryota > Metazoa > Arthropoda > Ostracoda > Podocopida > Cyprididae > Notodromas > Notodromas monacha. The sequence goes on along the minus strand of CAJPEX010000024.1, from coordinate 168,122 downwards.
TATTTACTGATTTGGGTACACCTGCCTCAACTCAAACAATAACCGTGACAAGAAACCCAGGTTCTGCCGATTTAACAGCAGCCGATTTGTTAATTGCAACATCAAAAAACTGGATAGTAACATTATAATAATATGGAAGATACAAGTGGATTTTACAGATTTTATGAGGGAGAATGGTATTACGCACCAAATGCAGTATATGCGCCAACATATACATTATTAAAAGAATTAAAAGATACTTACACCTATCCTGTTGATGGGTGGAATTGGTACGATGAACAACCTTATTAAAAAATGATACATCAAATTTCAATAACGGGAGTGACAGGAACTCCACCATATTCAATATCGGTATGTGATTCAACATACACATATTGTTATTTGGTTACAGGTTCAACAACAATACCACCAACATTTACTTTTGATGTACCATCACCTTTAGATGGAGTTAATAATTTAATTGTAAAAATAACTGATTCTACAGGATGTGAATATTTTGAACCTTATAGTTGTCCTCCTACACCCACACCAACACCTACTCTAACACCAACACCGACACCAACACCAACAAATTTGTGTTATTGTATTACCGCATCAAATACTGGAACAACCGATGGAACATTTGATTATATTGATTGTAGCTCAACAATTCAAACAAATATAATCGTACCATCAGGAATAACCTATTATGTTTGCGGATCTAATCCAACAAATATTACGGGATTAAATGTTAGTGTTGGAGTACTTTGTTCAGGAGGTAGTTGTCCTCCACCACCATTAACACCAACACCAAGTCCTAGTTTTATACCAGGGCATAAAATATTCCAAATGGGAGATAGATTCATATTTATGAGTAGCGATACTTATATATTCCAAAGTCAATAAATAAAATTAAAATATAAAATAATGGCAGATTTAAGATTAACCGATTTAACACAAGCAACAGGGATTACCATAAATGATTTATTACATATTGTAATTCCTACTGATATATCCCAAGATCCTGCGGGTTCTTCATATAAGGCAAGTGTTAATCAACTTTATGATGGATTATCGGGTTATTGTATTCCTGATTTATATGTGTCAAATTTACATTCATGTTCTCCTTTAAACATTAACCCATTGGATGAGGGTGGGGTTTATTTTGGATCAACAAGTGGAATTACTTTAGATGTTACAAATAAAAGAATTGGTATTAATACAAGTACACCACAATATACTTTAGATATTAAAGGTAGTCAAAGTAATTTATATTTTGATCCAACAAGTGTTGGTGGAAATTTTGTTATAAGTGGTAGTACAGGAATACCAAGAATGGGTATGACTATTCCCGCATATTTAACAAAACCAACCGCAGGGTTTAATTTAGGTATGAGAGCGTGGAATGATGCAACATTTCCAGGGTATGGTAAGGTTGGTGATGCATTCTTTTATGCGGGTAATGAAACTAACGGGTTTAATATTTTAAATCCTCCTGGTACAGGAACTGAAGACTATATTAGATTTTATGCGGGACAAACGGCTAATGGGACAACTTCTGATATCCATATACAAGGTTCAGGTTCAACAAGAGGTTATATTGGAATAAATAATGATAATCCAGAATATCTACTAGATGTATCAGGTGGAGGTAGTAAACTTTATTATGATCCAACATCTGTAGGCGGTAGATTCGCCGTAAGTGGAGAAACAAATGTCCCTAGATTTGGTGTAGAGGTACCACCTTATTTAACTAAACTACAGGCAACGATGAGTATAGGTATGAGGGCTTGGGATGACACATTATATCCCGATTATGGTAACTTAGGAGATGCTCACTTATATGCGGGTGTGAACGCTTATGGATTAAACATTATAAGTGAATATGGAGTAAATAGTGCGGATTACATAAGATTTTATGCTGGTCAAGATGCATCTTCAGGAAATACACCTGATATGTATATACAAGGTTCAGGTTCAACAAGAGGGTATGTCGGTATTGGTACATCATCACCTACCGAAAAATTAGAAGTTAGTGGTACGGTTAAATCAACATCAGTATCGGCAACAACATTTACAGGTACTAGTACAACGATGTCAGGTACTAAAGGGACGACAGTTTTAAATGGATCAACGACAACCGCGTTTTTAACTTTTAGTGGTAGTAATACGGTTGGTGGTACAGGTTATACAGATTTTATCAGAGTAACTAATACCGCCGCAGGAGCAACAACACCAAATAAAACTTTTAGAGTGGATAGTTTAGGTAGTCTTGAAATTGTTAATAATGCATATAATAGTAATTTATTCAGTCTAACAGATTCAGGTAATTTAACAGTAACAGGTAGAGTAAAAAGTAGTGTTAACTACTCACAAACAGGTGGGGGATCTTTAGTTACTTTAGGTGCAAGTGTAACACCACAAACAATATTAAGTGTCAGTCTTACGACATATGGTAATCCTGTGATGATATGTGCGTATGGTGATGCCGAAAATACAGGACCTGGATACTGGAGTAAACTACAACTATGGAGAGATTCAACAGCACTTGGGGCTATAGTACACACTGAAGGTAGTGCTAGTAGTGAAAATACCCCATTTGCATTTACATATATAGACGCTCCTGCTGCAGGTACTTACACATATTATTTAAAGGCGAACGAAATAAATGGAGGTAACATTAAATTTGGAGAATCTACGGCACCAATATTAAATGCGAGGGAATTGTAATATTTTATTTATTTGTATGGTTTATTTCGTAATTTTTAATTATGAAAATTTTTATACAAATTGCGTCTTATCGTGACCCCCAACTTATACCAACAATTAAAGATTGTATTGATAAAGCAAAAAAACCTGAAAATTTAAGATTTGGTATTTGTAGACAATTTCATCCTGAAGATGGTTTTGATAATTTAACTGACTATGAAAATGATGATAGATTCAGAATTTTAAATATTCCATATCAAGAATCGACAGGCGTGTGTTGGGCAAGAAACCAAGTACAACAACTATATAAAGGAGAAAAATACACTCTACAGTTAGATTCTCATATGAGATTTGAACAAGATTGGGACGATACTTTAATTAAAATGATTAAAGGATTACAAAAGAAGGGTTATAAAAAACCATTATTAACTGGTTATGTCTCATCATTTGACCCTGAAAATGATCCTCAAGGTAGGGTTACCGATCCGTGGAGAATGACATTTGATAGGTTTACACCTGAAGGTGTTGTATTCTTTTTACCTGAAGTAATTCCTAATTGGAGGGAATTTAATGAACCAATACCCTCAAGATTTTACTCCGCACATTTTGCATTTACATTAGGGGAGTTTTCTAAAGAAGTACAACATGATCCTGAATACTATTTTCACGGTGAAGAAATCTCAATCGCAGTAAGAGCATACACTCATGGATATGATTTATTTCATCCGCATAGAGTTGTTATTTGGCACGAATACACAAGGAAGGGTAGAACTAAACAATGGGACGATGATAAGGAGTGGTATAAGAAAAACGAATCTTGTCATAAAAAGAATAGACAAATACTTGGTATTGATGGAGAATCATATGAAGGTGATTTAGGTAAATATGGTTTTGGCACCGAAAGGACAATTAGAGATTATGAAAAATATTCAGGTATCCTATTTTCTAAAAGAGCAATACAACAATATACAATAGATAAAAACTATCCACCCAATTCATACGATTATGAAACTGAAGAACAATGGTTAGATAGTTTTACAACGATATTTAAACATTGTATTGATATTTCATTTGATGGAGTTCCTGAAAATGATTACGATTTTTGGGTGGTGGCGTTCCATAATGAAAAAGATGAGACATTGTTTAGACAAGACGCTGACTCAAATGAAATAAACAGAATGATGCAAGATCCTGACAAATACTGTAAAATATGGAGAGAATTCCATACAAAAGAAAAACCTAAATATTGGGTTGTTTGGCCGTACAGTAAGTCTAAAGGTTGGTGTCCAAGATTAACGGGTTCCTTATGAGAATTAAAGATATACCAAAATTTGTTATAAATTTAAAACGAAGACCTGATAGATTAGAATCCATAAAAAAAGAAATGGATTATATTGGTTGGGATTATGAGGTGATTGAAGCGATAGATATGAATTCATATATGGGATGTACATTATCTCATTTAAAGATTTTAGAAATTGCTAAAAATAGAAATTACGAAAAAGTAATGGTTATTGAGGACGATTGTTATTTTATGCCGTACTCACTTTCTTTAATAGAAAAGTTAGATAATGATTTAGAAAATATAAATTATACGATTTTAAATTTATCACCAACATTAAATAGACATATCAATCTATCTAATGTTTCAGATTATCTTTTAGATATGACTAATTTACCGGAAAAACAAAATCCTGAATTTAGGGAAATATATGCGACAAATATGATAATATATGACAAATCAATATATGATGAGGTTTTTAAAATATCAGAAATTAAAGTCCATAATGGAGGTTATTTTTATGCGATTGACGATTTTATATTTCAGTTTATAGTACAAAAATATCAATCGTATTGCCCAATGTTACCCATTTGTTGTCAAGGTAATGATTGGTCAGATGTTTCTCAAGGTGACTATAATACTTTTTATACTCAAACTTATAATTGGAATGTATATAGTCCGATTAAAATCCCAAAAAAATATTTAGATTTTAATCAAAATAAAACTAAAAAAGAACAAAATATTTATGAGTCCATCAATTAAATTTGTAACCGCAATATATAGTGATTTATATGGTACTGAATTAGGTGGAAGACCTAACAGATATGGCCATTATAGATGGAGTTTACTGTCATTATTAAAAATGTCAGATGCGGATTTTGTATGTTATACTTCCGAAAGAGAATTTGATAGTTTATGTAAATTTTTTTATGAAGAAAATGGTGTTGATAAATCAAAATTAAGTTTAAAAGTTTTTGATATTACTAAAACAATTTATAGTGATTTGATTAATAAATATAAAAACATAGAGGAAACCAAAAAAGGTGATAGATGTGTTGAGATACAATTCATGAAATTCCAATGGATTTTAATGGAAAAAGGTAATTACGATTATTATTTTTGGATTGACTCTGGACTATCCCATTGTGGAATAATCCCAAATCGTTATTTATCATTAAACGGTAATCATAATAGGGGTTATTATGAATCAAGTTTATTTAACAATAACTTCCTTAAAAATTTAATTAATAATACTAAAGATAGTGTTAGTATTATTGCAAAAGAAAATGATAGAAATTTTTGGTCTCAAACGGTAGATAAAAAACATTATAATAATTACGATAGAAGTTATCATGTTATTGGTGGATTATTTGGTGGTAAAAAAGAAAATTGTTTTGAATTTTGTAATCTTTTTAACAAATACCTTTATGATGTTTGTGAATCAGATGGTAGGTTATACTTTGAGGAACTTATAATGTCTTTAGTATATAGAAACCACGAAGAACTTTTTAATGTGTACGATTTTGATATTTGGTGGCATGAGGATGAAAAAATACCAAATTTTGATATGGTGGAACATACCAATAAAAATAAAAGTTTTTATAAAATTTTAGAAGAAATTAACAATGGGTAAGAATACATTAGTCACTGGATTATGGGATATTGGTAGAGGTAATCTACAAGAAGGTTGGTCAAGATCTTATCAACATTATTTAGATAAATTTGAGGAATTATTAAAAATAGATAGTAACCTTATTATTTTTGGGGATAAAGAATTAAAAGATTTTGTTTTTCAAAGAAGAACTGATAATAATACTCAATTTATTTTACGAGATTTAGAATGGTTTAAAAATAATGAATACTATCAATTAATACAAACTATACGAACAAATCCTATTTGGTTTAATCAAGTTGGTTGGTTAACCGATTCAACACAATCTAAATTAGAAATGTATAACCCTTTGGTTATGTCTAAAATATTTTTACTTAATGATGCAAAAATTTTAGATAAATTTAATTCAGATAAATTATTTTGGATTGATGCCGGTTTAAGTAATACCGTACATATGGGTTATTTTACACATGATAAAGTTATGGATAAAATAGATAAATTATCTGACAAATTTTTATTCGTTTGTTTTCCATATGATGCAAATACCGAAGTACATGGGTTCAGTTATGATGAAATGAAACGATTAACTAACTCAACACCTAACATTGTTGCCCGTGGAGGATTCTTTGGTGGGGATAAGGATTCTATTTCCCAAATGAATAGTTTGTATTATGGAATATTAATTAATACCCTTAAACGAGGTTTTATGGGAACTGAAGAAAGTTTGTTTACAATTTTAACATATCAATACCCTAATATAATTGATTATTGTGAGATAGAATCTAATGGATTAATATATAAATTTTTTGAGGATGTTAAAAACAATTCAGTTATAATAAAAAACTTTGACTCAAAACCAGTAATTGTTAAAACTAATTTAGATATTAACTCAAATGGGGTTGGTTTATATGTAATAACATTTAATAGTCCAAATCAATTTGAGACATTAATCCAATCAATGTTGAATTATGATACTGATTTTATTACAAGAACCAAAAAGTTTTTACTTGACAATTCAACTGACGCATCAACAACACCAAGGTATTTGGAACTTTGTGAACAATATGGTTTTATTCACATAAAAAAAGATAATATTGGTATAACTGGTGGAAGACAGTTTATTGCGGAACATTTTAACGAACAAGAAGATTTAGGTTATTATTTCTTCTTTGAGGACGATATGTTATTTCACTCAGGTAAAACCGATGTGTGTAAAAATGGTTTTGGTAGGTATGTTAAAAAACTATTTACCAAATCTTTAAACATACTAAAAAGAGAATCTTTTGATTTCTTAAAATTAAATTTTACGGAATTTTATGGTTCTAATGATAAACAATGGTCTTGGTATAATGTTCCTCAAGATTTTAGGCAATCTCATTGGCAGAATAACCCAAGACTACCACAACAAGGGTTAGATCCAAATTCACCAAACACAGAATTCAAATATATTAAATCGTTACAGGGGTTACCATATGCGAGTGGGGAAATCTATTTGTGTAACTGGCCGATTCTAATGTCAAAAGAAGGTAATTATAAGTGTTATTTAAAAACAAAATTTGAACACCCGTTTGAACAAACTTTAATGTCTCAATGTTTCCAAGAAACTATTAAGGGTAATATCAATCCGGGTTTATTATTAATAACCCCAACTGAACACAATCGTTTCGATCATTATGAATCCTCATTAAGAAAAGAATGTTAAAATAGATTATTGATATATTTATAGTAAAAACTATAGATGGAATTCTACATTAAAAAAAATGCAACTCTTCCTGTTTTAAAGATACAAGTTGTAAAAGACGGAAGAAGTGATTATAATAATTTTATGGAGATGATTGAGGAATCTGCCATATTTTTTTCTATGGTGAATGTAGAAACTGGTATCCCTAAAATAACAACAAGACCCGCAGGATTTGTGGAAAAAATTCAAATAGAACCAAACGCAACTCCTGAATATTATATCTACTATAGATTTACATCAAAAGACACAAGTAAAGTTGGTAGATATGAAGCACAATTCTTATTGAGAAATAACGACGGAACTTTAATTTTACCAATAAGAGAAAGATTATTTATAAATGTCCAAGAGAGTTATATTGCGGATGATTTATTATATCAAAATCCTTATATAGTAGATTTCCCTTGTTGTGGGTAATTGACATTAATGTAATAATAAGATATATTTAAGAGTGTAAGGTAAATGTCGTTACATACGGCAGTTAATAAACCAAACTTAAATATATACAAATGATATCAGAAGAAGAAATTAAATCCTTCTTAGAAGGTGCCGACCCAGAACAATTCATAGTGTCGGTAGAGTATGATTACGCTGCCAATTGCGTTTATAAAATCAAAGAAACACCAGGAAAAGGAAAATCAATACATAAAGAATCTTTTAGTTCTTTTGGTTGGGTAGGTGACTTGCGTGGCATGAATTTTTACCAAGGTTCCAAAGAATTACAAAAAGAGGCAATGACTAAATATGGTATTATCATTGAGAAACTAAGGACTGATGGTAATGAAAGATTAGAAAATGGACTAACATTCTTAGTCAAATCAATCAAAGGATATAGAGAATTAATTCAATTTTTTAGAGATGGTGGTATAGATCCTTGGGGTGAAAAAACCAAAGATAAAATAATGATTCTACCTCCTGTAGAACAATACCTCATCTCAAAAGAAAAACGACTATTTAAAGGATTTGAAGAATACAATGATATTACAAGACTTGTATTTGACTTGGAGACGACTGCTTTAGAACCTAAAGACGGTCGTATTTTTATGATTGGAATTAAGACAAATAAGGGACACTTAAAAGTAATTGAATGTAAAGATGCTGACGAAGAAAGACGAGGTATCGTTGAATTTTTCAGAATCATAGATGAGATAAAACCTTCAATCATTGGGGGTTACAACTCAGCAAACTTTGACTGGCATTGGATTTTTGAGAGATGTAAAGCCCTTAACATTGACTTAAAGAAAATCCCAACCTCATTAAACCACTCAAAACCTATCGCACAAAAAGAGTCAATGTTAAAATTGGCAAATGAAGTTGAGAGATATAACCAAGTACAAATGTGGGGATACAATGTTATTGATATCATCCATTCAGTTCGTAGAGCTCAAGCAATCAACTCAAGTATTAAAGAGGCGGGACTTAAATATATTACCAAATATATTGATGCTGAAGCGAAAGATCGTATTTACATCGATCACACAAAAATTGGTCCGATGTATGCAAACAAGGACGAATATTGGTTAAATACCGAAAACGGTAAATACAAGAAGGTTGGTGTTGATCAAAAAATTGATGAGGTATGTTTTAGACGAGGTGACATTTATCTTAAAACCACAGGTGATAACATTGTTGAGAGATATCTTGACGATGACTTGGAGGAAACCTTAATTGTTGACGATGAATTCAATCAAGGATCGTTCCTACTTGCGTCACTACTCCCAACAACATATGAACGAGTATCAACAATGGGTACTGCAACATTATGGAAAATGTTAATGTTGGCTTGGTCATATAAACATAAATTGGCAATACCTCAAAAACAAGAAAAAGGAAACTTTGTTGGTGGTTTGTCAAGATTATTAAAAGTTGGGTATTCAAAAGATGTGTTAAAACTTGACTACTCATCACTATATCCATCAATTCAGTTAGTTCACGATGTGTTTCCTGAATGTGATATAACAGGAGCAATGAAAGGATTATTAACTTACTTTAGAAATACTCGTATCAAGTATAAAAATTTGGCATCAGAATTTAAAAGTAAGGATAAAAAACTTTCCTTATCCTACGATAGAAAACAATTACCAATTAAAATCTTTATCAACTCATTGTTTGGTGGTTTAAGTGCCCCACAAGTATTCCATTGGGGTGATATGAACAAGGGGGAACAGATTACCTGTACGGGTAGACAATATCTTAGACAGATGTTAAAATTCTTTAGTAAAAGAGGATATAGTCCTTTGGTGTGTGATACTGATGGTATGAACTTCTCATTACCTGAAGGTGGTGTAGAAGATAGAGTATACATTGGTAAAGGATTAAATTGGTTGGTTAAGGAAGGTAAAGAATATCGTGGTTATGATGCGGATGTTGCCGAGTTTAATGATTTGTTTATGAGAGGTGCGATGGGTCTTGATTGTGATGGTACTTGGGATTCTTGTATTAACTTGGCTCGTAAGAATTATGCAACTATGGAACAAAACGGTAAGATTAAACTTACAGGTAACAGTATCAAGTCTAAAAAGATGCCAAAGTATATTGAGAAGTTCTTGGATAAAGGGATTAAACAATTACTTAAAGGTGAGGGTAAAGAATTTATTGAGTGGTATTACGAATACATTCAAAAGATATTTGATCAAAAGATTCCTTTGGCGGAAATTGCGTCTAAAGCAAAAGTTAAATTGAGTGTTGATGATTATATTAAACGCAGTAAACAAACTACCAAGGCAGGTTCGTTGATGTCAAGACAGGCACATATGGAACTTATTATAAGAGATGGAATTCAGTCAAATCTTGGTGATATGATTTTCTATGTGAATAACGGAACAAAGGCTTCACACGGAGATGTTCAGAAAGTTAATAAACCAAAGAAAGGGTGGACAGAAGAACAAATAAGTTTGTTCTTTTCGGATAGTTCAAAAAATAATTTAGATTATAAACAGAAAGAAAAATTTTTAATTAACAATGGTTGGGAGACTTCTTGGTCTGATGATAATTGGGTTCGTAGTGATTCAAAAAATAAGGAGGCAAATACCGGAATACCAACAGATGTTGCATATAGAGTTGAAAGTTCAGATTCAGTAATTCAACTTAATTGTTATCGTATTGAACCTTCGGATTTGGAAAACAATCCTGAGATGTTAGGTGAGTACAATATCCAAAGAGCGATTGCAACATTTAATAAACGAGTGGAACCTTTATTAATTGTTTTTGACGATGAGGTAAGAGATTCACTATTGGTTAAAAATCCTGAAGATAGAAATTTCTATACAACAGAACAATGTAAATTGATTAATGGAAAACCATTCAGTCCTGAAGATCAAGATGATGTATATGAAAATCTATTAAAGATGGAACAAGGTGAGGTTGAATTTTGGAACCGTGTTGGTATCAACCCTGATTATATTTATGAGTTAGCAGATGAGGGATGGGAGGAGTTAATTTAACTTCAACCCATCACTGCTGATAATGTACCAATTTCCCTCAACAAAACTTAAATGAACACAAGCACCTTTTTCAAGTAAAAGTTCATCCCATTCTTCATCAATTAAACCAATATCAGGTTTAATTAAAACGGTAGTCAAAGATTTTATGGTTACCGTTTTATTTTTTTCTGAACTTAAAGTAACTTCTGAACTTTCAATATCTTTAACAATAACTAAAATTTCTTCATCAACTTGATGTGTCTCTGTTGTCACAATTTTGTCCTCAACAATTTTAGCTGGTGTAGGTGGGATGTGTGTTCTGTATCTAACCACATTTTTTCTCGGTGAAATATTTTCAATTTTAAAACTCATATAACATAAATTTGTCTAGGCATTGCCCTGAACTTTAAAGATTTGTTAAGATTCTCCGCAAGTAAAGCCTCTCGTTCTAAAACTTTATCAGGTCTTAATCTTGTTAACTTACCTTCAGCTCCTGTTAATTCTTCTATTAGTTTAGTTTTTTCGTCTTTACCTTCAGTTGCTAATGACTGATAATCCATTGTAAGTTCTGAATCTGGTGTTTTGATATTACCACTAAATTTACCTCTAACTTTTGATAAAGTTTCCTTACAACTTGCGATAAACCAATTTCTAACCCAAACTTGTGCGGGATGATTTAAATCAACCCAAGAAAGTTTATCAATCGGAACATCAGATGGTAATTTAATTATATCAGGATTATCTTTTAAACATTTGTCTCTACCTCCTTCAGTAGTATCATAGTACCAATACCATACTTTTCCTTTAGTCATTGTTCCATTACCAAAATCAAATTTACCACCAGGAGTGTTCATTAAATGTATAGCCTTTTTACCACCTGGTAATGCGGTGATTCTATATGTTAAATCACCCGCAATGATTCTTCTTTGGATGTTTATTTCTTGCATTCTTAATAACATATCAAATGCCGGCATCATAAAATATGAACCTGCCATATTACCACCCATTTGTGCAAGACCTCCACCACCACCAAGACCTCCACCGTATCCTAATGAACCAAATGACCATGGATCAAACATTGTGTTGTTTAGTGTTGCGGGAGTAAACCATAGGAGTTCATTAATTTCTCTTCCTTCAGGTATTTCGTAAATTTGTTGGTTTTTAACTAATTGGATGTAATCTTTTTTAAGTTCCCACTCTCCACCCGCTTGTAACCCAACGATTTTAGAATATGCGTATGTGTATCTTGTTTCGTAATCTAAACTTTTTGTTACAAAGGCTCTTGATAACGATTGAGTTTCAAGATTCAAATTCCATAAACTTGTCCATTGAGATTCAATTAACCAATCATTAACTTTTTGAGAATACTCATCTATTGAGAATTCAAGAAGGGTATCCATTTGTTCGTCCTCTAATTCAACACTTCTTAACGGTGCTCCGAGTATGTGTCTAATTTTAGTGTATAATTCACTTCTTTGTGGTTCTGGTATAATTCCCATAGTAATAGTTTTATTATAAATATTTATTTCTTCATTCTTAATTCGTATAACTCATTGACGAATTCCCAATTAACACAATTCCAAAAGTTTTTAATGTACTGATCCCTCTTGTTTCTGTATCTCAAATAATAAGCGTGTTCCCAAACATCAAGTCCAAGAAGTGGATAACCACCACCCTCAACAACATTCATTAATGGATTGTCTTGATTTGGGGTTGACATAATTTTTAATCTACCTGTTTTAGTCAATACTAACCAAGCCCACCCTGAACCAAATCTATCTAATGCGGTTTTATTAAATTCTTCTTTAAATTTGTTAAATGAACCGTATTGTTTTTTTATTTTCTCAAAAACAGTACCTTTAGGTGTTTGTTTTGTTGGGGACAACATTTTCCAAAATAATGCATGGTTGAAAGCTCCCCCAGCATTGTTTCTAACTTTAGTATCAAATTTACTAATGGATTTAACAATGTCCTCAAGTTCCATATCACCTTTTCTACTTGATAAATCATCGTTTAATTTTTTTACATATCCTTTGTAGTGTTTGTTATAATGAATATCCATTGTCTCAGGATCTACAAATTTTTTAATTGCCGAATATGAATAAGGTAATTTCTCAATACCTATTTTTTTCATTTCAGTTAAAAACTGTTTTTGGATATTTTCTTTTTCTTTAAAGACTATCTGTTCTGATATGATATCTAATTTATTGGATATTGATTTAAACCCCTCAAATATTGTTTTTTCATAATTTGGGTAATCTTTCTCAAACATTTTAACAATTTGACCCGCAAATGCATTTGCTTCATCTTCATTTTTCCCACCAATGTCCGGACCTTTATCTCTATCTAAAACTCCGTGTTGATATTCGTGAACCCATTCGTGAGCAAGAGTTCTCATAATATCTCTATTTAATCTATTTTTTGCGAGTATCTTTAATATATGTTTGTTAGTCCTACTACCAGTACTCATTTTACCATATCTTTCACCCGTAAAAACTATTTCTATATCATCAACCAACGGCAATTTTTTACTTAAGAATTTTATAAAATCCTCAAATAATTTGTAATCTTTTTTTGGGATATCCGATTTAAGATATTTTATTGAAACTTTCATTAACAATAAATATCTTCAAATGAAAGTTTTATCTTCTCTTGTTAATTGAATTGAGTATTTCCTCAACAACATCTCCACCATTTTCAAGTAAGTCATCACCCATCACGGTATTTATGATTTGTTTTTTTCTAGTAAGAATATCATATATTGCACCCTCAATTGAGTTATCAAATAGTGGGTAATAAACAAGAACATTATTTTTTTGTCCGTAACGATATGCTCTATCCTCAGCCTGTGCGTGTTCCGCAGGGACAAATGATAAGTCATTCATTATTACCACTTCTGCCGATGTTAATGTTAAACCAACACCTGCGGCTTTAAGGTTACCGACAAATACTTTAATTTTTTCATTATCTTGAAACTGATCTACGGCATATTGTCTTTGGGGTTTAGTACAGCTACCATCCAAGTAAACAGACTGTTTTCCAAAATGATTATGTATCATTTGTAATGTATCCGTAAAATTTGTGAATATGATAACCTTTTTACCTTGTTCAATAATGTTTTCAACAAATTCAATTGTGTGTTTGATTTTTTCGTTTGCAATAATTTTTCTAACTTTCATCAATTTACTAAACTGAATAGTCAAAGATGATGATTCGTCAGATTTGTTTTCATACCAATCATAATATTCTCCCATCATTTCTTCGTATTCTTTAGAAACTAATCTTAGATATATTGGTGAAATAATTTTATATGGTAAATCAAGAACATCTTCTTTCAATCTTCTTAACATCTGTTTTGAAGTCCTATCTCTTAATTCTTCAAGATTTGATGCCCCTTGTACATTCCATACTTTTCTTTTTCCTGCCATGAATTGATATCCCTGACAGTATCGGATAGCATAAGCCATCCAATTCTGTGCTACGGGACTTTCGATGATACTCAAAAGATTATAGTAATTCATGGGACGAGATGTCATTGGCGTTCCTGTCAACAACCACACTCGTTTAATGTCTTTAACAAATGAATTGATAATTTTAGTTCGTTGGGCTTGTGGATTTGATATCATATGAGCCTCATCCAAAATAACTAAATCAAAATTTGAGTTATGTATGATTGAGTTGTCTTTATTTTTTGTGTCGTAGAAATTTTTAAGAATGTCGTAATTAACAATTGTAAAATCTTCTTCTGTTGAAAATTTTTTACCTTCACTAATATAGACGCTACGATCAGTATAATTTTCAATCTCTCGTTGCCAATTTATTTTTAATGATGCAGGACATACAATTAAAATTCTTTTTGCTCCTGTTTCTAAAGCCGCAATTATTGTAGAAGTTGTTTTACCAAGTCCCATATCATCGGCTAGAATAAATCTTTTAGAACCAACTAATTTCTCAATCGCTTCTTTTTGGTGGGTAAGTGGTGGTCTATGTTCGTATTTTGAATAATCAATATCAACTTTCTCTATTGTGTGGGTTTTAATTAATGCGGATTTAGGAACCCAAAATTCAGTTAAATCATCCTTCTCAAAAAATTTACCCCAAATATGATATGACTTTTCTTTTTCCACTAAAAGTTTCTCAACATAAACAGTTTCAGGAACTTCTAATAGATATTTTTCTTCCGCAAATTTCTTTGCAAAGTATGAATCCAAATCAACCCATTTACGAGCAACTTTTGGTTTTACATCATGATAAGTGTTTATATAATCTGATTGTGATCTAGTAGGAAAGAATTTTTTACTCTTTTCTTTTTTAGTTTTTAAAGATAAAATATAGTTATTCGCACCTGAATATACCTCAAGTACTTCTAATGCTTTTTGCTCTATCGTTTTCGTTAGAATATCCAAACTAATTAGTTTTTTATAATAATAATCAATATTTAGATATTTATCAATAAAACAGTTTTTATGTCAAATAAAGTACCTATTACAAGATTGGGTAAGTTTTTCGGAGAAAATGATTTTAACCTTGATATCTCAATGGGAGAAGAATGGTTAGTCGGAGATATGAACTTTACTTGTGTTCTTTATCGTATTGATAGATATAAAACAAAAACTGATGATGTTTATGGTGAGGCTGTTGAGGACGGAATTAAATTCTTACCTCCTGTTGAGTTTAATGCATTTATACAAGTATCTGCCCCTGAAAATAAAATGATGGGTACTACTCGTATTGATCAAACAGAACCTGGTAATATTAGAATTTCTGTTTATCAAAAAACATTGGATGATTTGGGAATTGATATAGATTTTGGTGATTATATCGGTTACTATGAAAGTGAAACTTTGGTTAGATACTATACGGTTAATAGCGATGGTCGTGTAGTTTCTGATAATAAACATACATACGGTGGGTATAAACCTTTTTATCGTACAATATCGGCATCTCCTGTTGGACCTAATGAATTTAGAGGATTATGAGAAAAATGAAAATAATGTTGTCTGAGTCACAATATTTTAAAGTGATGAGGTTGGTTAATGAAGAAGAAGAAATTGATATAATTGATGAACCAACAAAATATACTTATTTGAGTGTGAATCCTTGGCAGAAAGGAACCACCAAAAAATATTTTTTTAATAAGGTAAGAACAGTACCTGATAAATCACCAATACCAGGAAAAATTAAATTGGTTGGGAACCGTGGAGAATTCATCTTCAATAAAAGTGATTTAAGATTTAATGTAGAAAAAGAAACCATAAGTGTTGATCAATGGTTATTAGATAAAAATTTTAATTTGGGGGAAGGTGCTAATGAACCTCAAAATATGGGAATTACTCCGAATAATATTAGAAAGGCATTGAGTTTGGCGTTTCCTAATAATTGGATGTCTGAGGATGACATATATAGTGCGGGTTTAAGAGGTGTTTACACTATTGGTGATAAAATTAATGATCAAACAGAAGATTGGTCTATTATGAATTATTTTGATACCAAGCCCGAAATTCATGATTTGATATTTTTAAGATATAAAGAACAAGACAGTAATGAAGATATTATTGATTGGATGATAAATTTATTTAAAAATGATGATGCATTTACACAACTTTTAGTTGATAGACAATGGCAATCAATTGAAAATGGGTTAAAATTAGAGAGAGATTCTGTTAAATATCTTTTAACCAAACTTAAAAGTGCTTCTATTATTTTTTATCCTCACGGTTCTAAAATGGATAGATGGTACGGTATTGATGTAACAATTAACGGGATTAATTGTCAAGTTAAACCATTAACATCATATTCTGAAAAAGATGGAGTTTATACCGTTTATACTTACGGTATGAGAGATTATTCATCTAAAAAAATGGTAAATAAAATAATTTTTGCAAATAATAAAGAAATACTAATATTTGATAATAAAAATTATTCTGTTAACTCAAGATCAAAAGCGACTTTTAATGAACAACCAAAAATAGTAAAATAAAATGCCGATACCTAAAAAAATAAAAAAAACATTACCACTTACTCAATCTAAAACTTTATATCCAAGAAGAGAGGAACTTAAAGAAATGATTGAAAGGGATGGTACTTACCTACCAAAGTCGTTACTTCATGCGGATTTGGATAGAGGTTTTTTAGATTTTGTACGAGATGAATTAAAATGTGTCGTTGAGGGTAAAACGGTACCAATGGTTGATATACTAATCTCAACTCAAAATTGGAGTCAGTTTGTTGAAACATGGGATTTTCAAAATATTGATAAAAATGCCGAACCTCCATTTATTACAGTAATTAGAACACCTGAAGTTAAATACGGGTCAAATCCTGCATTAAGATGGAACATTCCAAATAGAAGACAATATTATTATGCTCAAGTACCAACATGGGATGGACAACGACACGGAATGGATATTTATAAAATTCCACAACCAGTACCTGTTGATATAAAATATACAGTTGCAATCATTTGTAATAGAATGAGAGAACTAAATAAGTTTAATCAGATTATACTTGAGAAGTTTTCATCAAGACAAGCGTATCAAAATATTAAAGGACATTATATTCCAATTGTTAATGATGATATTACTGATGAATCAGTTTTAGATCTTGAGAAAAGAAAAGTTTATATTCAGAAGTATTCATTCACTATGTTAGGATTTCTTATTGATGAAGAGGAATTTGAAGTACAACCTGCGGTTACAAGGATATTCCAAATGTTTGAAGTGGACACTCAAACAAGAAAACGAAAACCAAGAAGAGAAGAACCGGCACCACCTTCATTATATACAACAACATATCCTGACGGAGTCACTGAAACGATACAAACTTTTGAGTACACTGCAAACCTATATTTAACCGATACTTATAATGTTGATAATTTTAGTGTGTATATAAATGGTGATTATTATGGTGATACTTTGGGAGAATTTCAAATAAATACTAATGACATTCTAACCTTATTAGTAAATAAAATTAACCCGTTGGAAGAGAGTAGAATATCATATACTCAAACATTATTATAACTACTCCCCGTAGATATCCTTTTTTTCTTTACACTTTTCTGTAATTAGATTTTCTAAAAATCTATACATTTTAATTCCGCGCTTATCACAATACTTTTTTAGTATATCGTGAACCTCAACCGAAATCTTAAGATTCTTTATTTTTTTAGGTGTTTCTTTCATAGGTAGAATAAAGGCAGAATAAAATCTCACCAAAGTATAAATACTTTATCAGAAGTAAAGTTTTTGCCTAATTCACCAATATTTATATATAAAAAATAAATCTATAAACAAAAAAAAACAAAATGGCAACTAACAGTAAAGTATTTGTATCACCAGGTGTCTATACTTCAGAAGTTGATTTGAGTTTCGTTGCTCAAAGTGTGGGTGTTACCACATTGGGTATTGCGGGAGAGACTTTAAAAGGACCTGCATTTGAACCGATATTCATTAGAAACTTTGATGAATTCACGACATACTTCGGTGGTACTTCTCCTGAAAAATTTGTAAATACTCAAATTCCTAAATATGAAGCAGCATACATCGCAAAGGCGTATTTACAACAATCAAATCAATTATTTGTAACAAGAATCCTTGGATTATCGGGTTATGATGCAGGACCATCTTGGTCAGTAGTAACAGTTGCGAATGTCGACCCAACGACTGTTGGGTTTGATTGTGCGAGTGGTGTAACCGTTGATTGTGTTTTTGAATGTACTTCAGCTAATACTATTGATTTTACGGTACCTTTTAGTGGGTGTAACAGTACTGATGGAACAGTTAATTTTTTAAGTGATTTCCCTACAGTAATACAAAGTATGTTAACAGAATCATACCAACAATTTGACGGAGGAACCTCATCAATAGATGCGGATATCACAAACACAATTTTTAGTATTATCTCTTTAGATGATCCAACTACAGGACAGACAGTAATTGATTATTTCGGTTCTATTGATCCTGATGATTATTCAGGATTTACTAACCCTACTTTTTCTGCAGGAACTCAAAACAATATATTTGATGTACCTTCAGTTGATTTAGCTCAAACTGATTTAACATCACCATTAAATGATTCTTGGTATTATGCTTTATTTGATAACACAGGTAATGGTAATTATACAGGATTCTCATTTTATTCATATGTAACAGGAGTTACTGCAACTACAACAACAAGTAATTGTGCGTCTTTTTACGATTATTCAATTAGTGGAACATCCGCAAGTATAAACTATAATACTAATGTTATTAGTGTTTGTTTACCATCAGGATTTACAGGTGATATATCTGCCTTAACTCCGACATTCAGTGCGTGTACAACAGGTGTTAGTGTTAATAGTGTTACACAGGTAAGTAATTCCACAGTGGTAAACTTCTCAGCAGGTACTGTTGATTATATATTAACATCTGAAGATGGATCAATAACAACAACTTGGACGGTAAATGTTTATGAATTTGATCCTTGCGTTGTTTGTCCTGGTTCTGGTGGTGGTTCACAAAATGTTGGTGAATTTACAACTTGTTATTCAGGTAATGTTGTTGGTAAAATTTATCTTTACACAGGT
Organism: Notodromas monacha; assembly: GCA_905338405.1. Lineage (NCBI taxonomy): Eukaryota > Metazoa > Arthropoda > Ostracoda > Podocopida > Cyprididae > Notodromas > Notodromas monacha. The sequence goes on along the minus strand of CAJPEX010000024.1, from coordinate 148,817 downwards.
AATTCATTTAGTGATTATGATGATTTAGTCGTAACAACATTAAGATCAAGAGGTGTATCTAATTATACTGATGGAAATAACCCAACTTGGGAAGTGACAGGTATTACTGACGTAACTCTTGATATGACAGGACCTTATTCAGGGGTTTCTAAAAATCCTTATTTACCATTTGTGGTTAATGTTACCAACTATCAAGGAGATTCATTCTCATTTGAAACATCAATGAGTATATCAGACGCTAAATATGTAACTAAAGTATTTGGAACAAGTAATTTTGGAAAACCAAGAACTACAGTTCCATTAATGGTTGAAGAAAGATTCCAATCGTTATTAAATTATGCATATAGACAAGGATATATTAGAGGATTGAATTCTGAATTAATTTCACTTGATTCAGCACAAAGTCAAAGTTCAACATCTATTGGATGGTACTTGGATAGATATCAATCACCAAGTTCACCTTGGGTTGTGTCTGAAGTAAGAGGTAGTAAAGTTTATAACTTATTTAAGTTCTATACAATTGCTGACGGTAATGATGCAAACACAAGTGTTAAAATTTCAATTTCTGACATCTCATTTGCTAATCAAACATTTACAGTGTTAGTTAGAGATTATTTTGATACAGATTCAGCACCTACAGTTCTTGAGAAATTTACTAACTGTTCAATGGATCCAAGTCAAAATAGTTTTATTGCTAAAAAAATTGGTACATTAGATGGTGAATATGAATTGAACTCTAAATATGTTATGGTTGAGATGAACGAGGATGCTCCTGTTGATTCACTACCTTGTGGATTCGAAGGGTTTAACTTCAGAGAGTACTCAGGTGCTAGATCACCATTCCCAATCTTTAAAACAAAATACGATTTCCCTGGCGAAGTAATTTATAACCCACCATTTGGTTTACCAACAGGAGGAGATAACGCAACTACAACAGGTGGTGATAATGTTAGAAGAACATATTTAGGTATGTCTAATTTCTGGGGTTACGATCCTGACTTCTTTGAGTATGTTGGTAAAAGAAATCCAATTTCTACTTGTGACATTGAGGGAGGACAGTGGTCTTACAGAACAAGAGGATTCCACATGGATAAAAACGCAAGTGGTATTACTATCGGAAGTGCGTTCTCAACAAGTGGAACACCAAGATTCTATGTAGGTGATGCACCGTTTGCTTCAGAACCTATAAATGAAACAAGTCCTTATTATAGATTGTTCTCAAGAAAATTCACTTTGTTTGTACAAGGAGGATTTGATGGATGGGACATCTACAGAGAAAGAAGAACAAATAGCGATAGATATGTTTTAGGTAGAACCGGATTCTTAAATGGGGCTTGTCCTACAGATAGATATCCGTCAGCATCAGGATGGGGGGCGTTTAAACAAATTTCTATCGGTGACGGTACAAGAACTTGGGCAAATACTGACTACTACGCTTACTTGTTAGGTATTAGAACATTCTCTAACCCTGAAGCGGTAAACATTAATGTATTCGTAACTCCTGGTATTGATTATGTAAATAATTCAGACTTGGTTGGTGATGCGATTGAGATGATTGAGTTTGAAAGAGCCGATTCATTGTATATTACAACAACACCTGACTACGATTTATTGTTACCAACAACGACAGGAACAGATGGTTTAATCTACCCTACTGAAGCGGTTGATAATTTGGAGACTGCGGGAATTGACTCTAACTATACTTGTACTTACTATCCTTGGGTATTAACTCGTGATACTGTTAATAACACACAAATCTACATCCCAGCAACGGCTGAGGTAACTAGAAACTTGGCGTTGACAGATAATATCGCATTCCCTTGGTTCGCAGCGGCGGGTTACACTCGTGGTATTGTTAACTCAATCAAAGCTCGTAAGAAGTTGACTCAAGAAGATAGAGATACATTATATGTAGGTAGAATCAACCCAATTGCAACCTTCTCTGATGTTGGTACAGTAATTTGGGGTAACAAAACTCTACAAGTTAGAGAGTCAGCACTTGACAGAATCAATGTTAGACGATTGTTACTACAAGCTCGTAAATTGATTTCAGCAGTTTCTGTGAGATTGTTGTTCGATCAAAACGATGAACAAGTTAGACAAGACTTCTTAAATGCGGTTAACCCTATCTTAGATTCAATCAGAAGAGACAGAGGTTTATATGATTTCCGTGTGACAGTTTCAAGTGATACTGCAGACTTAGATAGAAATCAGTTAACAGGTAAGATTTATGTGAAACCTACTCGTTCACTTGAATTTATTGATATCACATTCTACATTACTCCGACAGGAGCGTCGTTTGAGAATATCTAATAAAAGAATAATAAAAGAAAAGGGAGATAAATTCTCCCTTTTTTTATTTATTGAATATTTATTAATATGAATTATAGTGTTTTAACAAGACAAATCATCAAAGAGATGGTTAACGAAGTTGAGGAAAAAAAATACGGTGTGAAATATTATGCATTTGACTGGGATGATAATCTTATGAAAATGCCAACTCAAATTATTTTAATGAGTGAAGATGGTGATGAGGTTGGTATGTCAACTGAAGATTTTGCAGAATATAGAACTGATATTGGAAAAACTCCTTTTGAATATGATGGGAAGACTATTGTTGGTTTTGCTAAAAACCCGTTCAGATTTTTTGGTACTCAAGGAGATTCAAAATTTATGAGGGACATTGAAAACGCCCCGTTGGTTAGAGGACCTTGGTCGGATTTCATTGAGGCGATTAATAACGGTTCAGTATTTTCAATCATCACCGCAAGAGGACATCATCCAAATACACTTAAAAAAGGTGTGTTAAAATTAATTTTGATGGGTAGAGGTGGACTTGATAAAGAAAAACTTGTGGAGAGCCTTATTAGATATAGGGAGATTATGGGATTAAAACCAATTAAAGATGAAAATTGGTTAATTAGAGATTATCTGGATAGATGTAAATTTTACCCTGTAAGTTATGGCGCAGGTTCCGCGACTAATCCTGAAGAAGGTAAAGTTAAAGCGATGGAGGAATTTATTAATTATGTTAAAAGAATGTCAATTAGATTACAGAAAAAAGAATATCAATTCATAAATGATGTAAGTAATAACTTTGTTCCTAAAATGCCTATGGTAGGTTTTTCAGATGATGATATAAGAAATGTAGAAGTAATGAAAAAACATTTTGAAAAGAAACCAGATAATATATTAAGAACTTATCATACAAAAGATGATGAAAAAACTATGATGGAGCAACTAGTTAAAAGAACAATATTGAAAATTAAATCAAAGTAAATAGAAAAAATTTTACAACGATATATTTATAAATAAAAATAAACAAAAATTTAAAAGAAAAAATTATGGCTGATTTGTTAATGAAAATGCCAGTTCCTTACGAACCGAAAAGACAGAACCGATTTATATTAAGATTCCCATCTTCATTGGGTATAAATGAGTGGTTTGTAGAGAGTGCGTCTAGACCATCTATCAAAATCGGTTCAACAGAGATACAGTTCTTAAATACTTCAACATTCGTTGCAGGTAGATTCAACTGGGATCCAATTACAGTTAAATTCCGTGACCCTATCGGACCATCTGCATCACAAGCATTAATGGAGTGGGTTCGTTTATGTGCGGAGTCTGTAACAGGTCGTATGGGTTATGCTGCTGGTTACAAAAAGAATGTTGACATTGAGATGTTAGACCCAACAGGTGTTGTTGTTGAGAAGTGGATATTAGAAGGAACATTTATGACAGATGTAAACTTTGGTTCACTATCTTACTCACAAGATGCGTTGGCGGACATTTCGGCAACACTTCGTATGGATCGTTGTATCCTTGTGTACTAAAAATATATTTTATATAAAATACATCCCATATGGTTTATTCCGTATGGGATTTTTATTTACAAAAAATATAAGTAAAGTATCTTTATAATAAAAAAGATTATGGAAAACAATGTTGCACAATATGGACAAATGGATTTTAACTTACCACACGATGTGGTTAAATTACCATCAGGAGGGATTTATTATAAATCTAAAAAGAAAAGTGTTAAAGTTGGTTATTTAACTGCGTCTGACGAAAACATTTTGTCAAATATTAATCCCAATAAATCAATTAGGGAAAGTATTGTATTACCTTTATTGAGAAATAAATTATATGAACCAGATTTAAGACCTGAGGAGTTATTGGATGGTGATATTGAGGCGTTACTGATATTTTTAAGAAATACTTCGTTTGGACCTGAATATAATGTTTCCATTAAAGATCCTAAAACTGACAAACCGTTTGAATCATCCATTCTATTAGATGAATTAAATATTAAAAAAGTTGATGTAACTCCTGACGAAAATGGATACATTACAACAACATTACCAAGAAGTGGTAATTCCGTTAAACTTAAATTCTTAACAATCAGAGATTTAATTGAAATTGATGAGATTATCGATCAATACCCTGCGGGTAGAATACCACCATCACAAACAATAAGATTAAACAAAATGATTATTAGTATTGATGGGAATGAAGATAGAAGTCACATTTCAAAGTTCGTTGAGTCTATGCCAATAATGGATTCAAAACACATTAAAAGGTTTATGAACGAAAATGAACCAAGATTAGATTTAACAAAACAAGTAATAGCCCCGTCAGGAGAAAAAACGATAGTTAATATTGTTTTTGGGGTTGAGTTTTTTCGGCCTTTCTTCTGATTATACGAAATTTCTACTTGACGAATATTATATCCTTGCAAAAGTTTTGAGAACTTCTTATACTGAGTTTCTACTCATGCCAACTTATATTAGAAAATATTTGATAGATAAAATTATTGAAGAAAATAAAAAACAATAAAAAAGTATTTATTAAATAATAATCTAAATTAAGTATGTTAATGTTTGACGAAATTAAAAGTACTGTGGATGCTAACGAATCCGCTGGTTCGGCGTATGAACCAACAAAATTTAGTACGGCGACTCTTATTGAAAATATATATAAAGAACCTACTAAAATTTTAGGAGAATTAGTTACTCAAATAACTACCGCAATAGGACCGTCGTCTATTGGAAAGGCGGTTGCTAATTTAGATCTTAAATCTGCTGAATTAATTAAAGTTTTAGGTGTTGGAAGTGCTAGAGGACTTGAATTAACTGAAACCATTGCAGATGCAATACCAATGTATGCTCAATTAGGTTTAGACGCATCTCAAACAACAAAAGATTATTCATCAATCGTCAACGAATTAAATGTTAATGTAAAATTAACTGCAGAACAAATGGCTAGTTTGGCGGCAACTGCAAAAGTAACAGGACTTGAAGCGGGTAAAATGACAAAGGCATTTCAAGATGTCGGAGTTCCATTATCAATGATTGAAGACAGAATGTTAGAGATTGTTGAAGTATCAAAAGAAACAGGAGTTATTTTAGGAGCTGTGGCGGCTGGTGTAAGTACTAATTTAGGTAAATTAAATTTATATAATTTTGAGGGTGGTGTTAAAGGTTTGGCACAAATGGCAGCACAATCCGCAAGATTAGGGATTAGTATGGAAAAGGTTTTCCAACAAACTGAAAAAGTTTTAAACCCTGAAGGTGCGATTGAAATGTCCGCAGCATTACAAAGATTGGGTGTAACATCAAGTGAATTATTAGATCCTTTAAGAGTTATGGATTTAGCTCAAAATGATCCAACTGAGTTACAAAACCAAATGGTTAATGTATCCAAAGAGTTTGTAAGATTTAATAAGGAAAATAATCAATTTGAAATTTTACCTGGGGCAAAAAGAAGATTAAGAGAGGTTGCAGATGCGATGGGTATGACTGCCGAAGAATTAGCATCTATGGCAACAAATGCCGCTGGTTTTGACATGAGATTAAAATCAATACAATTTTCACCAAATATTAAAGAAGAAGATAGACAGTTAGTTGCAAGTATGTCTCAAATAAGTAAAGAAGGTATTACTCAAGTTAAAGTTAAAACAATTGATGAAAAAACAGGTGAGTTAACTGGACCTGAAAAAATGGTTGATGTAACTAAATTATCTGTTGAACAAATAGAATATTTAAGAAAACAACAAGAAATACAAGGTAAAAGTATGGAAGAAATCGCCCAAGATCAGTTAGGATTATTGGGTAGTATTGATGCGGGAATAAATAGATTAGCAACATCAATTACCTATGGTATTGCTAGTAGTAGTCCGGTACAGAAACCACTAAGAACAGGAGTATCAACCGCAAAAGATGTTTTATCAAAAACAGAAGGAGTTACTACAGAATCTGTTAGAGAAGGTTCTGCAATGGCAGTTGCAAAATTAGGGGAAATATTAGAAATTGCGACAACATCATTACCAACTATAAGTGAATTGTTTTCGGGAACAAAAGATAAATTAATGGAACTTTATAAAACATATTTTGGTACAACAACTTCCACCGCAACAGCAACAGCGACAGCAACACCATCGGCATCAAATTTAGTTGCGTCAACCGCAACAACAACAGTTGGTGGAGGAGGTACTGAAACCGCCTCAACCAATACACAACCAACAAATATGAACATAACACACACATTTAATTTTTCAAATATGCCAAGTTATGTAACATCAACTGAGGTTGAACGAATATTAAAAGAATATACTCAAAATTCTCAAAATGCTCTTGCAATGGTAATGGCGGCAGGAAAAATAAATGCCGGATTAACAACAACATAAAAACATATTTTATGTATTTATAGGAAAAGATAAAATATGTCAGAGAGTGTATTATCATTTGCATCGTCATCTACATTTAGAAATACTTTAATTGCTAGAAATTTAGCACCTTATCAAGTACAAGGTGTATACACACCTCCTGCAGGTAATGTAACATATGAAGTATCACCACTTAGTAATAGTAATGTAATTGATTCACCTGATACATTAATATCTACAAATCAAGGTGCTAACCAACTTTACTCATTAAATGAATACGGACCTGAAGGAGGTTTTATTGGTAAATATACTATACCTGGAGCTCCATATCCCGTTGAATCAAATAAAGGACCTTATGATCCAGGAGACACAATTTTAGATTTAGTTAATGAATTCTATATTGATGCGGCATATATACAAAATAAATACGGACCTGAGAGTGGGTTTAAAGATTTATATGTTATTACAGATGTAATCACATCAAATAAGATGTACCAACCTTATTGGGATCCATCAATATTTGTACCATCATTTTATAGTCCGTATGAGATACTAACAAGTACCAACCCAACAGGATCTGACGGTTCTTTATCACAAGATTCATATTTGGCTAAGATTGGTGCGGCACAACTTAAAGGATATTTTGAAGATAGAATTGCATCAGAGTTAGAACAGTTAACAATAGGTTCTATTAACCTTGATACATTATCTGATCCATTTAGTGCGAGTTTATTAGCATCAGGACAACAACCATTCTTTATTAAGAATTGGAAAATTACTGTACCTGAAAATCCTTTATTAGCTGCGGTATCGTTTGCAAATAGATTATCAGGAACTTATTTTCCTGTATCATTTATTCCTGGTGATTATTTTGATGAAAACAATCCTGAAGGTAATGTATCGGGAGCATTAAATACCGCAAACAATTTAACAGGAGGTGCCTTAGGTGGAATTTTAAATAAATTTAGAAATCCTTCTGAATTATTTTTAGCGAATACAGGAAACGGACAACAATCAGTCTTATTTGGTAATTTAAATTATAACTTATATCGACCTGTATATCAAAAAAATCTAATACAAGGAGCATCACAAGCAATTAATAACCTATTCAACGGAGATAACGGTGGAGGTGGTTATTATATCGGTAGTGAAAATGCGGAACCTGGATTAATAACAAACCCATCTAATGAGGTTGCAACCGATAGATTTGGTAAACAACAAGGAACACTTGTTTATGGACCTGACGAGTTAGGTAAATTGTATGAAGGTAATGATGGTAAACTTAATTTTGGATTAGGTGGTAAATCACATCACGATGGTGATGGTATAGATGGTAGATTCGTTTGGACATCACCAAAGTATAGACCAAATGCGGGATTCAAAGTAGGTAGAGGTGGAGAAACCTTCCAACAGGATGCCGAATTTAATATCATTGAAGCCCAATATAGTCAGGATCAATCAATTGATGTTGAATTTAAAGGGGGTTCTATATTAGATAACACACAAAGAATTATTAATGCCGCTGATAATGTTCAAGGGGCAAAACGACTTAAACACGTCGGTAATGCAATAAATCAAGTGTCAAAAGTTTTTAATGATGGTTATAAAGAATTAACAAAAGGTTCTCAAGTAATTGCATATTACGACTCAAGTACAGGTAGTAATGTAATTGGTGAAAGTGGATTTGAAGTTGGTAGAGAATATTGTAGAATCTTCCAAAAAGATACTCCATATTACACTTACGCTGATTTACAAAAAACTGATGGTATAACTACTTCAGGTAGAAGATTTAATAATTCAGTATTTGATAATACTTACAATTTAAATATCGCACCTTTAAGAAACCCTGGTTCTACTAATATTGTGGATAATAAAGTGAAAAAATATATGTTCTCACTTGAAAATTTAGCTTGGAGAACATCAAGTGAACCTGGATTTAGATATGACGATTTACCTGTTTGTGAAAAAGGACCGAATGGAGGTAGAATTATGTGGTTTCCACCATATAATATAACATTTAGTGAAGATAGTAAAGCAGGTTGGAACCCAACACATTTTTTAGGTAGACCTGAACCAATATACACATATAAAGATAGTACAAGAACAGGTTCATTAAGTTGGACAATAATTGTTGATCATCCATCAGTTATGAACACAATTATTAGAGAACAACTTAAAACTAGAACACCACAAGAGATTAATTCAATAATGGATTCATTTTTTGCAGGTTGTGTTAAATATGACATATATGATTTGGCAATAAAGTTTAATAACATACCAACATCAGATTTATATACATACCAACAACTTTTAAATGAACCAAGAAAGACTCAAGAAGAACTTCAAAATATATTAACAAAAATCCCCGTTGATAATTCAATACCTGGGGGTAATAGTACAGGTACTCAAGGAGATGCTGAAGTTAGTCAAACAACTAACACTACAAATGATGTTAAACCCGGACCTACAGTTGAAGAGGTTGTTACTTCTACAGAACTTAATGATAATTTTTCAGAATATGCGTTTTATTTTGAAAACGATTCACCATATTTTAATAATCCAATAAAAAATCCTTCAGATCCTGCGGAATGGAAAGTTGCTGGTGCGGCATCAAGAGATTTCCCTAATTTAGGTAATAATGCAAATTGGGATTATGATAATTATTACGATTTTTATATAGGTTTAAGAAATCAAAAATATGTAACTAATGCACCTGCAAAATGTTTTGCACAAGGACAAACCGATCCTTTCTTAAAGGAAGGAGTACAAAACTTTTTTGATAATGTTGTTGAGGACAATTTTAGTGTAATTAAAAATGAGTTATTACCAAAAATTAAAGAATTTATTGTTGATAAAAAAGGACAAATAACAATTGAATTAGTTGGTTCGGCATCTCCAATACAAGCTAGTTTACAATATAATGAATATCTTTCTGATAGAAGAATTGATTCTGTTGTAAAATGGTTTAAAAAACAAAATGTTGCTGGAGAAAACTTCCAAAAGTTTTTTGATGAAGGAAAATTAATTGTTAAATCAGTATCTAAAGGTGAAGTTGCTCAAGTTTCACCAAAAAGTAAAGATGGTACAAATTTCTCAATAAACTGTAATGTAAACATACTTGATGGTGCTACTTTAGCAACTGCTAAGGTTAATAATTATGGTGGTGAATGGTATTCAGTACCCGCAATGGCTTGTAGAAAAGTTAGAATTGCCTCTATAGTTGCAACATATGTACAAGAGGTTAAACCTGAAGATCCAATTCAAGAACCGATAATAGATGTTATAGTAACACCTAACCCATCTGGAACCACTGGAACAACAACTATTGAAATACCCCCACTTAAAATTATTGAACAACCTGATCCAATTCAAAAGGTTAAAGACGGAATATCTAAAAAAATATTAAGACATTTATTTTCTGAATGTGATTATTTTGATGTATTAAAAGAAAGTGATCCGATGGTATTTGAAAGTATTAAAGATAGGATAAAATACTTCACACCGGCATTTCACTCAATAACACCTGAAGGATTAAATGCAAGACTTACATTCTTACAACAATGTATGAGACCGGGACAGACAATTCCTGTTATTGGACCTGATGGTAAACCAAAATATAATGATGCACAAAATACTGCGTTTGGAGCACCACCGGTGTTGGTATTAAGAATTGGTGATTTTTACCATACTAAAATAATTCCTAACTCATTAGGTATATCTTATGATCCTTTGGTTTTTGATATAAATCCTGAAGGAATTGGAGTACAACCAATGTTGGCAAAAATCCAACTAAATTTTGAATTTATTGGGGGACATGGATTAGCCGGACCTGTTAAACAATTACAGAACGCATTGTCATTTAACTACTACGCAAATACTGAAATATATGATGAAAGATCTGTTTCGACAGAAAGTACTGAAGAAAGAGATAACCAAATGGTTGCTAAAATAGTTAAAGGTGCGGGAACATCAACACCTACGGTTGGTACTAATACGGTTGCTAACCAACAATCACAAAAAGGTGGGGGAACTATTGGAACTATATTGTCAACGAATTACGAAAATAATAATGAGGTTGAAGTTGGTGATATGGACTATTCAGGATTAATTAAAGAATTATCTGAAGGAACTAAAAATTATTTTACAACAATAACAAATCAACTTAAAACAATGACAAGCACAACTAATATGGGTATTGTCGGATTAGCAAGTAGTGAAAGAAAATTTAATAATGGTGAGTTAAATGAATATGATGTACCATTACCTGATGTTCCATTGTATGGTAGATCATTGGAAATTGAAAAAAATGTAAGTAAATTAATTAAAGAAACATTATCAGATGTTAAAAATGATAAGGATCCAATTTCGTATTATGTTAATAAGGATTCTAACCAATATAGTACGGTAAATTCTGAGTTAAGAGAATTAAGAACAAAATTAGAAGAAGAGGTAACCAAAATGGAAACTGAAATAAATAATATTGTTATTGAACCTGCTAACACAATGACTTCATATCAAGAAAACTATAATTATACTTTAAGAAAAATGGATATGATTTGCGGTAAAATTGATGGTATCAAATTAGGTACCGGAGATTACAAAGTTTACACATTAAGTGGTGACAACATTGATAATATTATTAAAGTATATACTACCAATACAAATCCTGTTTCCGTAGGGTTTAAATTAACGGATTATAATAATAAAATATTAGATGTTGATTCTAATAGTATCTTAAAAAAGATTAACTATCAGGATAATAATTTTGATCCAATAACTAAAGTTTTCTCTGGTTTTGGTGATGATACGGCAACTAGAAGGTTCTATATGACTATGTCACCAATATTTTTGGATGATAATAAATTTAATGCTTTTGTTACTAACTTAACTTCTGGACCTAAAATATCTAAAAATCAAAAATTAATTGATGGTATTAAAAAAATATCAAATGAATTTAAAGGGAAATGTAAAGAAGAATATGATGCCGAATTAAAATTCTTTGATAATTTAATGACTGGTAGTGATTACCAAACATATGAAAAATATGAGATTACTGAATTTGATTCCAAGGTACAATACACAACGGATAATGTTGGTAATAACCTACAAAAGAAGAATAGATTAAAAGATTTGTATTTAGATGTAAATGTAAAAACAAGTAATAAAACTTATAATGGAAAAGTAACTTTCACTTAATTATGGCATTACAATACTATAACAGATATAATCAGTTTTTACAAAATGGACAACAAACAGTAGTTCCTTATGTGAATTTACCTGTAAAAACTTCTGATAAAACATATATCTATAAAGTCGGTACATCAAGATTGGATAAAGTATCACAACAATTTTATGGGTCACCACTTTTTGGATGGTTAATAATGTTGGCGAACCCACAATTTACGGGATTTGAATTCAACATACCTGATGCTGCTATATTGACTATACCATATCCTTTACTAACTTCATTACAAGACTATAAATCAACATTAGAAACACATTTCTTCTACTATGGTAGATAACGGAGAAAACATATTGGTAGAATTTGACTACCAAAACATATCGGTAATTGATCCAAACAAAGTGATTGATGAAAATGGTATGGCTAAAGAACGACTTGTCAATCAAGAAGACTTGGTGTTCTATGCAAATTTAGAATGTTCGGTTTTACCGAGAACAAAATTGGCGATAGGTGTTCCATTGGAAGATTCTGTTAGAACAATATCTGTAGGTAAAATTAATTTTTTGAATCCTGGGGATCATAAATTTTTAGAAGAAATTTATGTTGATGAAATAACAGGTAAAGATTCATTACAGGGTAAAGGTATTAATCAACAAAAAATAGATAAAATTACTAATCCTAATCAGAGTGATGATTATTTTTATAGACAAACAACATTAACTAATGGTAATCCTGGTGCGACAGATACAGGAATGTTAGGTATAACTCAAATTAATATCTCTTATGGTACGGACTTCTTACCTGTTATTGATATTACAATGGAAGATGTTAAGGGTAGAGCATTATTTGAGGCGGGTAGTAATTCACCATATGCAGCATTCTTCCAATTACCGTATCCATTATTTTATTTAACTATAAAAGGATACTTAGGTAAAGCGGTTAGATTACCATTGATGTTAAGAACCTTTAATGCAAGTTTTGATCCTGGCAGTGGGAATTTTAGGGTTCAATTACAAATGTACACATATAAGTACACGATATTATCTTCAGTGAATTGGCAGGCAATGATGTCAACTCCATTGATGTTCCAATCGGCAATAGAGACAGTACCACAAACGACAACAGGAAACGGAAACAAAAATGACAAAGTTGAAAGTGGTTGGTCAAGTAAAGGATATTCTAAAATAAAAGAATTGTATGCTGAGTATAAATCAAAAGGATTGATATCAGATAATTTTCCTGAAATAACCATTCAGGAACTACAGATAAATTTAAATACTTTTCTAAAAAATATTATTGATAATTATCCTAAAACTAATTTAGATACTCTTAATAGTTTATCTGATTACTCAAAAGTGTTAGATAAATATGAGGGAGAAATTTATTTAGGTTTAGGACAAAGTTCTTGGTTTGATAAATATTTAGATAGAACTAATCCATTTGTGACTAAACCTCCTACAGGAGAAAAAAATGGTTACATCCTTTATCAATTTAAAGAGGAGTATAAACCCGCACAAAAACAACAAGAGGCGTTAACTGAATTATCAGGGATTGTAAAAAGAAATAATGAATTATTAAAAGGTAATGTTGTTTTAGGTGATGGTAAACCAAATAGTATACCTGTAGATATTTTTGTGGATTTACAAAAAAATACTAGTACATTTTACTATAATGCAACAATACAGGAAATTGATTATAGTAAAACATTTTACCAAAGAAATAAAAAAGAGGTATTAACAGGTACCACAATTGCATTTGAAAATTCTGTAAAGACTCAATTTGATTCTTCGCCAAAATTCTTTTTTGAGGGTAAAACATCTTTTACTGATAAGATAACGACAATAAGAGAAAATTATCAAACAAAAAAACAAGCGATAGAAGAACAATTATCTAAAGATTTAATATTAAATATAAGTAAAAGTGCTAGTGAAGGTGGAATTGGATTTTCACCAACAATAAGAAATGTATTAGCGGTATTTTTCGCTCAAGGAGAGGCGTTTTTAAGATTACTTGATGAGGTTCATGCAAAAGCTTGGGACTTAAGAGATGATACAATTAGAAAGGCTGCGGTTTTATCAACCTCATCAGGTGCAAATAGTGTTGATTTAAAAGATTTAACAGTTTTAGAAACACCAATATATCCTTGGCCTCAAGTTATTGTTGAGAACAATCTAAAAGAAGGTGAACGATATGAATTGAAATACCCTGGAGATACGAGTATTGCGACTAAAATTAGGGCTTATCAACCTGAAATATGGCCGGAAGTAGAATTTGTTGAAGATTTTATAAAGGCAACATATGAAAGAAAGGTTCCTGAAAAATTCCCAACCGACACTAACAACCAACAACTTAAACCAAATAGATTAAGTTTTAATGCAATTGAATTTCCAATTAATAATCAAGTATATCAAAATGTTGAAGAAGTTAAATTTTTCTATGAAATATATGAAAGATTATTAATTAATGCTTTCTATAGTAAATTAAGTAGAGATTCTAATAAAACATTTAATATGACTGAATATTATTCTGAGTCAGAAGTGTTGAATATGTTAGAATCATTAGGTGATGATAATCCATTCTTAACTAAGAAGTTAAAAGAATATAATTTAAATTCAGGAATTTATTTATCCTTTTTAAGGCACATTTCAAACGGAGGAACTGGAGAATCTTGGCAAAATTATATTAGAGGAGAATTCAATACCCCGTATATTAAAAATGATGTCAATGCATCATTTAAGTTGTATAATCAAGATATTTTAACTAATGAAAAGTCACAACCATTATTATCAATTAAAGATAATTCATATGCTAAAGATTATTTCGGTAATGCGAACATCGTAGAAAATTTTGATTTTACCGATACATACCCAATAACTAATTTGGGTTGGATAAAAAATTATTTAGCGGACGGAAAAGATATTCAAAAGAAGGAAGATGTCTTTAAAACTAATCAAGTTTTAGAGTATAATACAATCATAAAAAGTATAACAAATTATGATGACACTGTAGATGCTAAAGACAAACAACCTGTAACAAGTTTTAATTATAAATCAAATAATAGTGGTACATTTAATCAACCAATTATTTTGGCAGATTTAAAAACTTTTTATAACACAAGAACAATAAAGAATCAATATACTACTGAAGGTAACATTTCATATTTTGATTATGACAATAAATTGGTGTCAGAACAAACGACATCAATTCTAAACACACCTTATTTTATTAACGCAATTCAAAAAGGGGTGTATGATTTTAGATATACAGATAACCTATATCCGTTTAAATCCGCATCATATCTTTTCTTGAATAGTTTACCATTGGCAACTTTAAGAGAAAAATATAAAGAAGATAATGATGGTAGTTTTTCAGATTTAAATTACATTATATCCACATTTAAAAAATATGGTGGAATCCATAAAATACCATATGCGTGGGTACTTAAATATGGATCCATCTGGCATAGATATAAAACTTGGACAGAAGATGGGGTTGATATTCTTGATGATGCGTGGACTAATTTTAATTATTCAGATAATTATGATCCCCAAAATAGTGCGGTTACTAAAACATATTCATTAGTTATTGATGGAATACCACAAGACATCGTTTTACAAGACACTATTATTAATGGGTTAAGTGAACAAACAAGAATTAATACAGGATTTTATCCTAAGTTAATTGATGACTTTAATGTATTTTACCAAGGTAAAAGAGTATTTGAAACTCAAGTACAAATTTCAGGTACTGCAACAATATTGGGTAATGTATTAACTGTTAGTACGGTTAGTGGTAATGATTTATTTGATGGTGCTATTCTATCAGGTAATGGTATAACTTTAGGTACTACAATTACGGGACAAACTAGTGGTACTTTGGGTGGTGTTGGTGTTTACGGTATTAATATACCACAAACCGCAACAACGGCAATTAGTTTTTATGTCACTAACCCACCGGCACAATCGTATTCAAATAGTGAGATACAAAGTGTTTTAGATGATAATATTTTATATTTAAAATCCGCGGCAGGATCAACAATAAATAAATTACCAGGATTTGATTCAGGTAATTTAAATCGTTCTTTAAGTTTGAAATCTTGGAGTTGTTTTGTTACAACATCAGATGGTAACAATATATTCCCAATACCATCATTTGGGTCTTCAGTGAATCAAACTAAAGATGAGTGTTTTAAAACTAATGGTGATTTAGCAACAGAAGTTGTTGATAACCCCGCAGTTTATAATGGTTCAGTTAGATTATTTTGGAAAGCACCAAATTATGGATATTTTGATAATGATAGATTAATCAAACCATCACCAAACAGTTATTTAAAACATATTAAAAATGATGAATCAATACAACAGGCATTCTCAATTAATGGGGTATCGTCTGAGTATACAAAAATAAGTGAGTTATTTACAACATTTGAAAAAGATATTTTAGACATAATGGAGAACGAGTTTTTAAATTTTAGCCGTTCTGTATATGATTATAACTCAAATATAAAATCAACTCTTGGGGTTGATACTGATACTGAAATTACAAACAATAATTTCCAATCTCTAATGAGATCGTTAATGAAAGTTCCAAAACCAAAAGATAACATAAACGGATCAGTTGTTATTAATGAAATACAAGAATCACAAATTAGTAACTTCAAACAAGTATTAGGAACATTTATGGATTATAAAGTTACCATGAAATATGGTAACCCATCTAATTTTGATAAGAAATTGTTTTACACATATTCAAATCAAATCTTAATTGATCCGTATAGTTTCCAAGGGTATAATGTTGGTTCACCAAATAGTTTACCAAGTGCTGGCGGGTCAATAACTTTATCACAGTCTAAAACACAAAATCCTGAAACTTGGAAAACTTTAGAAACTTATGTAGGATTTTCTGAGATACCAGAATTAGTTTATAGTGATAACGGTTCATACATTACCGATTTCTTTTTAGATATGAATATTGAATTTACTGAAAATTCGATTAAGACATTATCACCGTTAATTAAAATATATGCCACTCAAAAATTAGAAGACAACAATTTTAATTCCACAAAGTTTAGGACTTTAATGGACGGTTATATTAATAAAAGTAATACATATATTAATACTTTATTAGATTTAGAAATGACTAGATTGAGGAAAGAACTTCCTGATGTTAATATTAGTCAAACAAACACTAAAGTTAGGGCGGATTATGAAGGTGATCAAACTAGATATGAATTATGGGAATTATTTAAAACCATTAACGACACATGGATTTCAGGTACCGACTTTAAAAGTAAGACTTTATTTGAAGATGTACTTTTAATGGACAGAGCCAGTAGAGATGTAGGACAACAAATATATGTGGATATCTTCAAATTAAAAACATTAATTGATAGTTCTCTTGTTAAAAATAATATGTTGGATATTGTACAAACAATATTGACTGAAAATAATTTTGTTAACTTTGTTATTCCCGCATTTGCGAATTTTTATAATGTTAGAGATGTTAGTAAAAATGCGGTACCAAGACCTGAAGGTACTTTAGAATTTGCCAATACTTTATTCGGTACTTATTTAAATGTTGATTATAGAGAAACAGGTTCAAAGTTTGTTTGTTTATATGCTAATAAACCAAGTGAACATTTAGCACTTAACGATAATGTCGATTACAGATATAGGGACGATGCTTTTGACTTAAGAAGAGCAACAGATAATCCATTATTGGAAAATCAAGAAAACAAAACGGATTGGGCAACATCAAATAAAGTTGTCGGATTCAATGTTGATATTGGACCACAAAATCAACAAATTTTTAAACAAATTGATGTATCTCAAGATCCTGGATTACCAACTACCGAATCATTGGAAGTTCTAAACCAAATGGCTAATCAGGATAGAAACAGAGGAAGTTACACACAAAGTGTTTCATTATATAATCTATATAAAAATAGAAGTTATAAATGTTCTATTGATATGATGGGTAATGCGTTGATACAACCTATGATGTACTTTAATTTAAGAAATGTTCCTCTATTTAGTGGGCCTTATATGATATTAAAAGTAAGTCATAGAATTTCTCAAAATGGGTTTGACACGACATTTGAAGGACAAAGACAACCTTTTTATAGTATACCTAAAATAGAAAGTTTTATACAATCAATTAGTACTAAAATACTAAAAGATATTCAAGAAAGGATTAAACAGAATGAAGAAACAAAGACACAACAATCTGTAAATACATTATCTCAAACGGCAACTAAATTGGATAATGTTAGTGAAACTAATACCACTCTTAATGTTAATCAAGCTTGTTCCTCAGCACTTAATGAGTCATATAAAAACTTTACAAACGCAACTGGTGATCCATTAATGATAATGAGTTCTAGTGAAATAAATAAAAAAGATGCGGCAAATAAAATAAATGAATTGATTATTACAAATGGTTCCTATAATAGTGACGACACAAAAACTTTAGCATCATTTATATATAGTATTATGACGGTTGCAACAAAACCATCTGAGATTTTTAAAACTTATGGTAATAATTATGGGTTAATACCTTTGAATACTAATTATGGTGGTTCTGCGGTTTTATTTGAAAACAAATACTATTGTAATAGTAAGAACATACCTATGGCGGTATTTTCATCATTTGATCAATTTGTGAATTTTATGATTGCCAAGTATGGACCTCAATTAGGTACCATAAAAAATTATGTATCAACAAATAATAATATTTCCGATCAAATCAAATATGGTAAGGCATTTGCAACATTCTATATGGACAATTACCCAACCAATGAGGGACAGTCATTATTTGATACTTTAATTGAAGAAAATAAAAATAAATTAGAAAAACTTTTTGGTAATGCTTATACTGATTATGTTAGTTCACAAAGACAATTTACATCACAATCAAGTACTACCGCACCAAAACCTGCTAAACAAGTTGTCCAAGCCAATGGTGATCAGTTAATTCAAATGCAAATAGTAATATCACCTAATTCAGGAAAATGGAATATTGATTCAGCTGAAATTATATTTAATAAAAAACCTGAAGAATGTACCGCAACAATAGGTGTTAAAATTAATGTACCAACATTTATTGCGACAAACAAACAATCATTTACAATGACGGCACAAGATTTACTTACTACGATAGGATGTACCCAAAATGGAACATACAACATTCAATTCAATGTTAACTCTATTCCAGTATTAGAAGATGGAATTACTACGGATACGACAAGAGCAATAGTTCCACAATCGTTTTTAATTAAATGTCTTCTTTAATTTTTCATAATGTTATGATATTTATAAATAAAAATAGATATGAGTAATACTAAATTAATTTTGGATAACTACTTGGGTAAAAACACAAGAGTTACGGAGAAAGATAAAGGAAATGGATATAAAGAAGTATGTGATTTGGATACTGGAGACTGTTATACCATTAGAATGAAAGATGGATTAATAGAAAGAGTTGATAATACAATGAATACTAACAAAAAAATCCAAGTGGAAACCAAAACAGGTATAAAACAATTATTAAATGGTTAATATGAAAATAGATAAAAAAATATTAGAAGAAATTAACAGATATAAGTCAATTAATAATTATATAATGGAACAAGACGCTCCTGTTGAACCAGATCCTGCGGATGCACCATTACCGGCACCTGATGCGGGATTACCACCTGCACCTGGAGCGGAAGCTCCACCGGCACCCGGAGCTTTACCTCCACCACCCGCACCTGATGCAGGAGCAACACCACAACCAATTGATGTGGCACAAGATCCTGAGGTTGAAGAAGTTGGTAAAGATGAGGAGGACAAAGAAGAACTTGAAATCACTGACTTAGTAAATAGTCAAAAAAATATTGAAACAAAACAAGATGAATATTTTGACAATCTATTTAAACAACTTGAAAATTTAGAAAATAGATTGGGTGAAATGGATAATTTAATGGCGGCTGTTAATTCATTAGAACAAAAAATTGAAAAATACCGACCTAAAACACCTGAAGAAAAACTTGAATTAAGAAGTTTAGATTCTGGACCTTTTAACCAAAAACTATCTGATTATTTTGAAGATAAAGAAGATCAGTTTGAAAAACAAGGTAGAGAAGAATATATTCTAACAACTGATGAGGCTGAAGATTTTTCACCAAAACAAATTAAAGATACTTTTGATACATACGATGACGATGATATGATGCCTTAATTAAGGGGGGACATCCGTGTCCCTCTCAAAATTTTTGAATACATATTGACTGCGACACTTTTTTAATTTATACTTCCTATTGTAAACTTTTAATAACACAAATATATGGCGACAAACAATGTTTTAGATGCGGTTTTGGCTCAGTACGAGAACTCAAAACAAGGTAGTTCATCTTCTACCTCAAAAATGACACAAGATGAGAGAATGAAAAAATATTTTGCTGCAATTCTTAAAGACAGTGAAAAACAAGGTCAGAAAAGACTACGAATTCTACCAACAACCGATGGATCATCTCCTTTTAAAGAGGTTTGGTTCCATGAAGTTAAAGTAGATGGAAAATGGGTTAAACTTTACGATCCAGGTAAAAACGACAATGAGCGTTCACCATTAAATGAAGTTCACGATGATTTAATGTCAACAGGTAAAGATTCCGATAAGGAAATTGCCAAACAATATAAAGCTCGTAAATTTTATATCGTGAAAGTTATTGATCGTGACAACGAACAAGACGGTGTTAAATTTTGGAGATTCAAGCACAATTACAAACAAGAAGGTATTCTTGACAAAATCATTCCTATTTGGAAAGCAAAAGGTGATGTTACCGATGCAGATAAAGGTAGAGATTTGATTTTGGAGTTAACAAAGGCAAAAACAAATGCTGGAGCAACTTACACAGTAATCCAAACTGTAATGTACGATGATCCAACATCACTTCACGAAGATACGGACACTATGAAAGAATGGATTAGTGATGAATTGACTTGGGAGGATGTCTACTCTAAAAAACCTGTAGAATATCTTGAAGCAATTTCTCGTGGAGAAACACCAAGATGGGATTCTGATAAAGGTGGGTATGTTTATGCTAATGATGAGGTTGCAGAAATTTCTATCGGAGGTACTAAGTCAAAACCAACACCTGTTGTTGATCCTCAACAAAATGAGGAAATTGACGAAGAATTACCGTTCTAAAAAAAGAACCTATAGTGTAGGTAGTGATTTACAAAGTCACTACCTTTTTTTATCTTTTAACAAAACAAACTATTATGGCAATTAAAAAGAAAGAAGTATCATTTGATAGTATCAAAAGTAAATTTTCTACAAAGACAAAATATAAACCTGAAAGTTTTTATAACTGTGGTGAAGCGTTTATGGAGGCTTGTGGATTACCAGGTCCTGTAATGGGAGGTATTAATATGTTCTTGGGACACTCAAACACATCAAAAACAACTGCAATGATTCTTGCCGCCGCTGATGCTCAAAGAAAAGGACATTTACCTGTTCTTATTATTACTGAAAAGAAATGGTCATGGGAACACGCAATTGAACTTGGATTGCAAGTTGAAAAAACTGAAGATGGTGAATATGATGGTATGTTCATTTTTAACGATTCTTTTGATGTGATTGAACAAGCAACTGAGTTCATTAATGATATCCTTGACGCACAAGAAAAAGGTGACATCCCTTATAGTTTATTATTCCTTTGGGATAGTATCGGATCAATCCCTTGTCAAATGACATTTGATGGTAAAGGTGGTGGAATGCACAATGCGAAAGTATTAGCGGACAAAATTGGTATGGGAATCCATTCTCGTATCTCTAAATCAAAAAAAGAAGATTACCCATATTACAACACTTTAGTGGTGTTAAATCAACCTTGGGTACTACTTCCCGATAATCCATTCGGACAACCTGAGATTCAAGCAAAAGGAGGAACTGCAGTATGGTTAGCAAGTAGTTTAGTATTCTTATTTGGTAATCAAAAGAAAGCGGGTATCAGTCATATTGATGCTACTAAAAATGGTAGAAAAGTATCATTTGCAATTAGAACAAAAATCTCTATTTTGAAAAACCATGTTAATGGTATTGGATATAAAGATGGTAAAATAATTGCGGTACCTCATGGATATATAACCGATACAAAAGATTCTTTGGATAAATACAAAAAAGAATATTCGGATTATTGGGTACAAAAAATGGGAGATTCAAACTATACATTAGATGAGTCCGTTGCATATGATGAAGAAGTAGAGTAATATTGTAGAACGAATTAATCGTATTAAAATGACCAAGACACTTATTGTTGATGGTAACAATTTATTAAAAATAGGTTTTCACGGAGTTAAAGATTTCTTTAATGAAGGAGAACACATTGGAGGAACTTGGCATTTTCTTAATACTTTGCGCAAATTCTTAGAAGAATCCAATTTTAACAAAGTAGTTGTTTTTTGGGACGGTAATGAAAATTCGTCCCAAAGAAAATTACTTTATCCGAAATATAAGGGCAATAGAAAATCGTCTTATACTGAAGAAAAAACATATTCATTTAATGCTCAAAAACAGAGAGTAAAACAATATCTTGAAGAGATGTTTGTCAGACAATTAGAAGTTGATAATTCTGAAGCGGATGATTTAATTGCTTATTATTGTCAAATATCTGAAGATGAGGATAAAACAATATTTTCATCAGATAAGGATCTTACACAACTTATTTCCGAAAAGGTGACAATATATTCACCACAACAAAAAAAATACTATAAAAATGGTGATAAAATAAAAATCAAAGATTATAGTATTCCACATTATAACATAAAGACATTTAAGATAGTTGCTGGCGACACCTCAGATAATATTGATGGTATCAGTTTACTTGGTGAGAAAACTTTAGTCAAATTATTTCCTGAGATACTTGATTCGCAAGTATCATTTACCGATATTTTGAACAAAGGTAGGAAGTTGTTAGAGAATCAAAATAAAAGTGTAGTTTTGAATAATCTATCAAGTGGAAAAACCAAAGAAGGGGTACTTGGGGAAAAGTTCTTCAGTGTAAATCAAATATTAGTTGATTTATCCAACCCGTTAATAAATGAAGAAGGAAAAAAGTTAGTTGAATTATATTATTCAGAAACTTTGGATCCTGATGGGAGAGGATACAGAAACTTAATAAAGATGATGATGGAAGATGGATTCTTCAGGTATCTACCAAAGGGTGATGACGCTTGGGTGAATTTCTTAAAACCATTTTTAAAATTAACAAGAAAAGAAAAAACAAATTACAGAAACAAAAAAACAAATTTATGAAAGATTTAGATTTTACAAAAGTGGAATTCCTATTGAAATGTAACGAAAACATTATCGTTCAGAGATTCTTTAATGTTAGGGGATTTAATCCTAAGTCAAGAAATTCGTTTAATGTATATGAATACATTGGAGATTTGTGTGACAAATTGAAAAGCGATTTAAAGATGAGAACGATTGTTTATATGTTAGACAATCAGTATGAAATTCAGGAGAATCCTGATGTTCTTAATACATCAAATACTGATGGTGATGAGAACTTTCACATGATAATTAGAGTTGGAGATATGACAATTTGTCATAGAGTGTTTGATGCTAAAGTATACCCTCCGAAGGTAAGATATACCGTGGACCTACGCCCACAACTAAAAGGGATATTATCCGACCTAACTGACATTTTTTCAGGTAAAAAATTTAATATTGAGTATGCTGGATTTAGTTTAGTTTGATACTATTTATCTTAACAAACAAATTAAAAAACTATGGCGACACACAAAAACTTTGATTATTTAGGTAACAATTTTCAGATTCAATTACTGAATCAAATTATTTTAGACAAGGATTTTTCACACTCAATTATTGATGTGATTGAACCAAGTTATTTTGAAAACAAGTATTTCAAAATCATCATTCAAATGGTGAAAGAGTATTATAAAAAATACAATCATACACCATCATTTGATACATTAGAACAAGTTACAAAATCAGAACTACAACAAGAAATGGCATCTAAAGTTGTTTTGGATATGATTACCAAAATTAAGGATGCACCTATTGACGGAGGGGATTTTGTACAAGAAAAGGCTCTTAAGTTTTGTAAACAACAAGAGGTAGTTAAAGTAATGAACAAGGCTCAAAAAATAGTTGATGGTGGAGAGTTTGAAAACTACGACACCATTGAAGAAATGTTTAGAGGAGCACTCCAAGTAGGGGAGAAAGACACAAGTACTATGAGTGTTTTTAGTGACTTGGATCAAGTCTTGGATGACGACTATAGACATCCAATCCCAATGGGAATACCTGGTATTGACAGGTTATTAAAAGGTGGTTTAGCCAAAGGTGAAATTGGTGTTGTATTAGCACCGACAGGTGTAGGTAAATCAACCTTATTAACCAAGATTGCAAATCACGCATTTAATATGGGGAATAATGTACTTCAGATATTTTTTGAGGATAACCCAAAGATCATTCAAAGAAAACATTATACCCTATGGACTAAGATACATCCTGACGAATTGTCAGTAAGAAGGGATGAGGTAATTTCTAAAGTTAAAGAGATTGAGGAGACAATGAGTAATAAGTTACTTATGAATAAGTTACCTTCAGATACAATCACAATGAACCAAATTAAAAATCAGGTTAGAAAGATGATTGCTGATGGAACTAAGATTGATATGATCTTATTAGATTACATTGATTGTGTTGTTCCTGACAAGAATTTAGGTGATGAGTGGAAAAGTGAGGGTTCTGTAATGAGAGGTTTTGAGGCGATGTGTCACGAACTTAACATTGTAGGATGGACTGCTACTCAAGGTAATAGAAATTCCATTTCTTCTGAAGTTGTAACAACGGATCAAATGGGTGGTTCTATTAAAAAGGCACAAGTAGGTCATGTTATTATTTCTGTGGCTAAGACATTACAACAAAAAGAAATGAAATTAGCGACAATTGCGATAACTAAATCAAGAATTGGTGATGATGGTATCGTATTTGAAAACTGTAAATTCGATAACGGTATGTTAGAAATTGATACCGAAAGTTCTATGACTTTCTTAGGAGTTGAGGAACAAAAAGAAGAAAGACAGCGTCAGCGAGTTAAAGAGTTGATGGAGAAAAGAAAACAAAAAGAACAAAACAATTAAAAATTTATTAGAATGGAAAAAATTTTAGAAGAAAATCCTGGTAGGTTTGTCATCTTCCCGATTGAGCACAATGATATTTGGGAATATTATAAACAACACCAAGCAGCGTTTTGGACGGCTGAAGAAGTAGACTTAACGAATGATATTCGTGATTGGGAAAAATTAACTGATAATGAAAAATATTTTGTTAAAAATGTATTGTCATTCTTTGCAGCATCTGACGGTATTGTTAACGAAAATTTGGCGGAAAATTTCTACCGAGAAGTACAATATCCTGAAGCAAAATTCTTCTACGGATTCCAATTGGCAATGGAAAATATTCACTCACTAATGTATTCATTATTGATTGATACCTATATCAGTAATGCTAAAGAGAAAGACGAATGTTTCAATGCAATTGACAGATTACCCGCAGTTCAGAAGAAAGCAAAATGGGCGTTGGATTGGATTGAAAATGCGTCATTCCAAGAACGATTGGTGGCATTCGCGGCAGTTGAAGGGATATTCTTCTCAGGTTCATTCTGTTCAATCTTTTGGTTGAAATCAAGAGGTATCATGCAAGGATTATGTAATGCGAATTCATTAATCTTTAAAGATGAAAACTTACATTGTGATTTTGCAATTCACTTGTTGAATAACCATTGTGAAAACAAACCGTCTGAAAAACGAATTAAAGAGATTTTATTATCGGCACTTGAAATTGAAAAAGAATTCATTACAGAATCACTGCCAGTATCACTTATCGGTATGAACTCTAACTTGATGAAACAATACCTTGAGTTTGTTGTTGATGGATTATTGGTTAAGTTTGGATGTAAGAAACAATTTAATGTTGAGCAACCATTCAAGTTTATGGAACAAATTGCGGTTGAAACAAAAGGTAACTTCTTTGAATCAAGAACAATGGAATACCAAAAAGCAAAATTGAACGAAACAATTTCATTTACAGACGATTTCTAAAAAAATAAAAAATTATGTCATTAAAAATCATTAAAAGAGGTGGGGATTCGGTAGCATTTAACCCACAAAAAATTTACAATCGTGTAAAACGAGCATCAAAAGGTTTGAATGTTAATTCGGACGAAATATTCATTAAGGTTATTACCTCGGTACCAACTGAAGGAGAAATAACAACAAAAGAATTAGATAAATTAGTCTATGAAATCGCCGCGGCATATACTGGTAGTCACCACGACTATTCAAGATTAGCATCTTCAGTTGCAATATCTTCATATCATAAAGAAACTAATGATAGTTTTTCTCAAACTATGGAATTGTTGTATGATGATGGAGTGGTTAATGAAAAATTAATTAACACAATTAATGAATATGGTGCTGAGATTATTGATGCGGTAATCAATCACGATAACGACTATAACTTTGATTATTTTGCTTGGAGATCATTACAAGAAATGTATTTGTTGAAACGACCAACAGGTAAGGTAATTGAAAGACCACAACATATGTATATGAGGGTTGCGTTGTGGGTAACTAATACAATGGAAGAGGCTTTTGATTATTATAAGTCATTGTCTGAACAACGAATATCTCCCGCAACACCAATTATGATTAATTCAGGTACAAAAATTCCTCAATTAGCATCTTGTGTGTTACATTACAACAACTCTGACTCAAGAATGGGATTGTTGGAAACATTGAACGATATTTCAACCTATTCTGCGGACGCTGCGGGTATTGGATTGTGCATGTCAAATCAAAGAAGTAAAGAAAGTCGTATTAATAGTTCAGGTGGTTATGCTGGTGGTTTATTGAAATACCTTAAAATTGTTAACGAATCTTTACGATTCTTTAATCAACAAGGTAGAAGACCTGGGTCGGCAGCAATTTATTTGGAACCTTGGCATAAAGATATTATGGATCTTCTTGACATCAAAAAGAATACAGGTGCTGAAGAATTAAGAGCGAGAGATTTGTTTACCGCACTTTGGATTCCTGATAACTTTATGAGAGCCGTTAAAAATAATGGTGATTGGTATTTGTTCTGTCCTAACGACATTAATAAATCAGGACTTAAACCATTACAAGAATGTTATGGTGATGAATATGAAAGTGTTTATCGTGAGGCAGTGTCACTTGGTTTAGGTAAAAAAGTTAAAGCTCAAGATGTTTGGACTAAAATTATTGAATCACAAGTTGAAACTGGAGTTCCTTATTTATGTTCTAAAGATAGTGCTAATAGAAAGACTAACCACCAAAATATCGGTGTGATTAAACAGTCAAACTTGTGTAATGAAATATACCAATATACTGACGAAGAGACTACTGCAATTTGTACATTGTCCTCAATGGTATTGAAGAACTTCATTCAAGGTAATAAGTTTGATTTCCAATTACTTTTTACTGAAGTTAGAAAAGTGGTTAGAGCGTTAAATAAAGTCGTTAACATTAATAGTTACTCAACAGACAAAGGGTTAAAAGGTGGGTTAGAACAACGAGCAATTGCAATTGGAACTCAAGGATTAGCAGATGTATTTTATCTACTTGATTTAATATTCACCGAAGAAGAAGCAAGAATCTTAAATAAACAAATTTTTGAAACCATTTATTATGGTGCTATCTATGAAAGTAATAAACTTTGTAAAAATGGAGAGTGCTTACCATATAAATTCTTTGAAGGATCACCAATGTCACAAGGAATATTTCAATTTGATATGTGGGGATTGAATGAAAGTGATTTATCAGGATACTGGGATTGGAACCAACTTAAAGAAGATGTAAAAGAATTTGGAGTATGTAATTCATTATTCACGGCACAAATGCCCGTAGCATCTTCAGCGAAAATTACAGGTTCATTTGAAATGACAGAACCCGCACATTCAGCGTTGTTTAACAGAAGAGTTGTGGGTGGTGAAATTATGATTGTGAATAAATACCTCATCAATGACTTTGAAAAAATGGGTATTTGGTCTGAGGATTTGAAGAATGAAATCATTATCAATGAGGGATCGATTCAAAATATTAACTTTAACAATTATTTAGATACTGAAGATAAACACTACAATAAAAAAGTTAAACGAATTGAACATTTGATACCAAAGTACAAAACAATTTGGGAGATTTCACAAAGAGAATTGATTG
The DNA here is from genome assembly GCA_905338405.1 of Notodromas monacha. Lineage (NCBI taxonomy): Eukaryota > Metazoa > Arthropoda > Ostracoda > Podocopida > Cyprididae > Notodromas > Notodromas monacha. The sequence goes on along the minus strand of CAJPEX010000024.1, from coordinate 120,715 downwards.
ATATGGCGGCGGACAGAGCACCATTTATTGATCAATCACAATCAATGAATATCTATATGGCGAACCCAACATTGTCAAAGATTACATCATCACATTTCCACTCGTGGGAAAAAGGTTTGAAAACTCTTTGTTATTATGTTAGAACCAAGGCAATTTCTACAGGGGCAAAACACTTGGCGGTTGATATGTCAAAAATAGAAAAACCTAAGGCGACACCGTTTGTTCCTAAAGTTGACTATTCAAACATGAATCTACCACCAAAACCTGAAAATAGTGAATTTGATTGTTTTGGATGTTCATCCTAAAATATAATCCCGACTTATGTTGGGATTTTTTATTTATATAAAACTTCCCAACATTATATTTATTAGATATGGCAAATGGAGTAACATATGGAATAAATTTCCCCTTTCAAAATTCGTATGTGGGAAAGTATTTAGATTGTTCTGATACAACAGATGAAGAAGTTAGGAGTAATCTTATTCATTTACTTTTAACAAGAAAAGGTACTAGGTATTTTTTACCTGATTTTGGTACTAGACTATATGAATATATTTTTGAGCCATTGGATGGACCTACATTTTCCGAAATAGAATCAGAGATTAGAGATTCGGTATCAACTTATATGCCAGGTTTAACTGTTACTAATGTTAAAATAACAGATGCCTCAATGGAAGAAGAAAATAAAGGAACATACATAAATGGTGAGGATAAAAGAGAATATACTGTCTCAAATATATCACAATTAGAACACACGGCAAAAATTAGAATTGATTATAAAACGACTAATACCGCTTTTGAATCAAGTGATTTTGTTATTATTAATATTTAATAGTATATGGCAAATAAAAAAATATCGTACACAACGAGAGATTTTCAGGGAATAAGAACTGAGTTAATAAATTTTACAAGAACTTATTATCCTGATTTAGTTCAGAATTTTAATGATGCTGGAATATTTTCGGTAATGTTAGACTTGAATGCCGCAGTAACCGACAACCTACATTTTAATATTGATAGAAGTATCCAAGAAACCGTATTACAATACGCACAACAAAAATCATCAATATATAATATTGCAAGAACTTATGGTTTAAAAATACCTGGGTTGAGACCTTCAGTTGCATTGGTTGACTTCTCAATTACCGTTCCTGCGTTTGGGGATAGAGAAGATTTAAGATATTGTGGTATTTTGAGAAGAGGTTCACAAGTTAATGGTGCTGGACAACCTTTTGAGACTGTATATGATATTGATTTTGCATCGGCAATTAATGCTGAAGGATCACCAAATAGATTAAAAATACCTAATTTTGATGGTAGTGGTAAATTAGTTAACTATACAATTGTAAAAAGAGAAGTAGTAGTTAATGGAGTAACAAAAGTGTTTAGAAGAGTTGTAACTCCAAATGATGTTAAACCATTCTTTGAACTTTTCTTACCTGAAAAAAATGTATTGGGAATCACAAGTGTATTATTAAAAGATGGTACACAATATTCTACGGTACCAAGTCCACAGGAGTTTTTAGGTTTAGAAAATAGATGGTATGAAGTACCTGCTTTAGTTGAGAATAGAGTGTTTATTGAAGATCCTACAAAGGTATCTGATCAACCAGGAGTTAAAGTCGGTAAATACATAACTACAGATAATAAATTAATTACTGAATATACGCCTGAAGGGTTTATGAAATTAACTTTTGGTGGTGGTAATGTTTCTGCTGACGAACAATTAAGAGATTTTGCAAGAAATGGATATCAATTAGATTTAAGTAAATATATTAATAATTTAGCTTTGGGTGCAGCTTTAAAATCTAACTCAACACTATTCATACAATATAGAGTCGGTGGCGGACAAGGAACGAATTTAGGTGTTAATATTATAAATCAAATAGGTACCGTTTCATTTTATGTGAATGGACCGTCACAATCCGTAAATACTACTGTTATTAATTCATTATCATGTAATAATGTTACTGCAGCAATTGGAGGGGCAAATGCTCCATCAACAGAAGAAGTTAGACAATATGTGACATATAATTTTGCGGCACAAAATAGAGCGGTAACTATAAATGACTATGAATCTATTTTAAGAAATATGCCGTCACAATTTGGGGCACCTGGTAAAGTTGCAATTACGGAAGAAAACAACAAAATTAAAATTAAAATGTTATCTTACGACGCTGAAGGTAAATTAACTGAAGTAATATCAAATACATTAAAAAATAATGTTGCCAATTACCTTTCTAATTATAGAATGATAAATGACTATATTTCAATTGAAACTGCGAATGTTATTGACTTAAGTGTTAATGTTGATGTAGTATTAGATGCAAGTCAAAATCAAGGTGCGGTAGTTACTAAAATAATTGACATCATATCAAACTACTTTAGTCCATTACAAAGACAGATGGGTGAGAATGTTTATGTATCCGAAATAAGACGATTAATTCAAAATGAAAATGGAGTTATTAGTATTTCCGATATAAGTTTTATTAATAATGTTGGAGGACAATATTCATCATCACAAACATCACAACCTTACTCTGATTCAGCAACTAAAGAGATTGGATTAATTACTGACACCATATTTGCGGAACCAACCCAAATTTACCAAATTAGATATCCAAATAAAGATATTAATGTTAGAGTTCTTAACTTAAAAACGGTGAATTTCTCTTGATGATTTATTTTTAGAATAAAAGAATTATTTTTTGAAAATAGGAAATAAACTATTTATCAAAAAAAGAATTTAATGCCAAAATCATATAGAATTAGAACCGAGCCAGGTGTAGATAAATCCATAAAAATACAATTAGATCAGGATTTTGAATACTTGGAGATTTTATCTTTGAAGATATTTCAGAATGATATATACACTCGTATGTGTTCTGATTACGGTGTTGTTGTAGGTAGAGTTTTAGTTAACGGAGGTTTCGGGGTACCAAATGCTAAAGTATCGGTGTTCATCCCAATAACTGACGAAGATGAACAAAACCCAATTATTTCCCAATTATATCCATATAAAAACATTGATGATTTAAATGACGATGGTTATAGATATAATTTATTACCTTATGAACCTTCATATCAAGGACATTCTGCCACAGGTACATTTCCAAGTAGAGAGGATGTTTTAACCGATGCGGCATTAGTTGAGGTATACGACAAATATTATAAGTTTACTGTAAAAACAAATGAAAGTGGTGACTACATGATATTTGGGGTACCAACTGGAGAACAAACAATATTTATGGATGTTGATTTATCTGATATTGGGTGTTTCTCATTATCACCACAAGATTTAATTAACTCAGGATTGGCGACAGAAACTCAAGTTGATGGTAATAAATTTAAAACTTCAACTAACTTACGAGAATTACCACAAGTTAAAACATTAAATAAAATAGTTCAAGTACAACCATTATGGGGTGAACCTGAAATTTGTTTATTGGGTATCACAAGAGTTGATTTTGATTTAACGGCATCTGCTAATGTAAACATACAACCGACTTCTGTGTTTATGGGTTCAATGTTCTCAACAACAAATGAGGATGCGGTTAAGAAAAGTTGTAAACCAAAGATTAACACAGGAAATATGTGTGAACTAATTGCGGGTCCTGGACAAATATTAGCAATTAGACAAACAATTAATACTGATGATAATGGATATCCTATTCTTGAACAATATAGATTAGAACAGGATGGTAAGATAATTGATGGTGAGGGTACTTGGTTGGTTAATTTACCAATGAATTTGGATTATGTAACAACAAATGAATTTGGTGAACAGGTATTATCTAATGATCCAAAAGTGGGAATACCAACCACTTCAAAATACAGATTTAAAATTAAGTGGCAAAACGAAGAGGGGTTACAGAATAACTTTATGAGAGGTAACTATTTAGTACCTAATATTAAAGAACACGGATGGAATAGTACTGATGAGAATAATGATCCATTTAAAAATTCTGATACATATACTAGTGAATATCAAGCGTCAATACCTGTTGGGTCAACATCGTTATCTGTTGGTCCAATACCTAGAGGGGGATTCTTCCTTAATAGTGTAACAAATACACAACAATTAACAATTGAGGTAAATGGTGTTCCATATTACGGTAGTTTGGATAGTGTACCATTACCCAATGTCAACAACACAATCACATTCAATGCAATACCAATAGATAATACACAACCTATTGATATTGTGTTCACAATATATGACGAACCACTATTTAATCTATTAAGATCTTATGCATTCAGTTTAGATTGGGATGATTATTATGATACCCAAGCAGCAATTGATTGTGAGGATAGTTTTTATAAATTTCATTACAATAAAATTTATACCGTAAGTTCATTTATTGATAGGTATAAAAATGGTAGTAATAGAGCCAGACATCTTGGGATTAAAGAAATTACAAATAGAACTTGTCAGAGTGAAAATAACAAATTACCTGTTAATGATTTAGTTAGGAATTTTGACTTCCTATTCTTCTTATTCACCTTGTTACTTGCGATTGTGTCGCCAATGATTATTATAATAATAATTGTAAACCATGTATTGGCGTTATTATATCCGATAGTCGTAAAAGTAGTTAATTTTATTATAAAATTAGTTAATGGTATTGTATATGGTATTTGTAAGGCGTTAAGAGCTTTAGGTAGTAAAAAAGAATGTAATAAAGAATCATTAGAACCAATGAGTGAAGATAATCCATTTAAGAGATTGTCTCTACCTATGATGACATATCCTGATTGTGAGGCTTGCTCTTGTCCTGATGAGAGTTTGGTAACAACAAATTCTGTTGCAAGTTCTTGGAATGCCGCGGCTTTAAGTATTAATTACTCAATATTAAGTGATTTAAGTACTTTAGGTAGTTATAGTACTTGGACATTGGATCCTACAAACAATCCTTGTGGATTAACCTTTTCCGCAACTCCAGATCAAGCGGCTTGGGATCAAGGTTCTCAACAAATATTTGCAGGTGCCGTTAATCCCGCTAGAGTTTATTATAAAGTACCAATATGGGAGGAATTAGGCCCTGATGGTGCTAGTACTGGTGCGGGACAATTGTTTAAACGATTTGGTGATGGTATGACATTGGCTCAATCAATGAACATGGCGAATCTTAGATCAAGATATTTTGATATTACCGCCAGAAACAGAATCACAGTAACACCAAACCCAACATTGGTTGGGGCAACAACTTTAGGTGTTGGTGGTAATTCGTATCAAGATTTATCCACATTATTATTGGTGGATCAAGGAACTATTAGTCAATTAGTTGGTAAAGTGATTTCTTTTACCAATCCTGAGAATACTTATGATACTAATGTTACAGGTGGCACCGAAAATCAATTTGGTGGAAATTCAATAACAGGAACTACATTAGGGGTTGGTACATATACAGTACCTTTAACTTATATGAATGACTTAGGTGTTAATATAACATCAGATATAACTGTTGTTGGTACTGAAAGTGAAAAGGAATATTTATATAAGTCAGGTATAGAGTATTTCCAAGTAGTTGCCGGATATACATGGGACGAACTTGTATCCACAGGTCCATTACAACCACAAGGTACCTATGTTGGATCTACAGTAACTAATTCAGGAGTATTATGGAAGTACTTCTTACAAAATAAAATAAGTTATATTGACGCATCAGCAAGTTCGCACACACCACCTTGGTTTTGGTTTAATGATTATCAACAACAAGAAATTTTAATATTAGTTAGAGGCGTTGATCCATATACCGAAAAACAAGAAATAAAATATGATTTATCAGAATTATTTGGACAACCATTGGGTACCACAACAGTTACGGGAGAATATTTTTTAAATATCCCGATACAACAAAATTCTGGTAACCCAACATATTATTATGATCAACAAACACCTGAATCACATAGTTTAGCGACATCAAACTCAAATACATTTTTATTTCATCAACCAATAGGATTTACGGTAGATACCTCGGCGTTTACTGCATTCACAACCGATTCACCACGATATTACATATCAACAGATAAATCAACAATATCTTATATTCACGGTTCGTATGATGCGGGGTATCCTATGTCAAACTGGATAGAGGCAAATGGTAGAGTTGAGAATGGTAATGGATTGGTACAGAGTTTTAGATGGGTAAGTACTGTTACAGGTGGTGGAATTTTAACTGATTTTATAGGTAGAGTTGACGGTGGTTCATTTACGGTAACAAATGGAACTAAATATATTTGTTATGATGGAGGACTTGGACTTGTTGGTCCACCGGTATTCTCAACAACCAGTCCACTAGCGAGATGTTACGCACCTGCATACCATGTAAGTGAGAATGGTAACACACCGTTAACAACAAATATAAACCCAAGTCAAAATTTGATATTTAGATCAGATAGGTTACCTACATCTGACTCAACGGATACTGTTGGGTATAACTCATTCCCATTACATCAAAACAATAATTTTACATTCTATACAATTGATGAACAAGGACAGGTAACTAACTTTAATGCTTCGGGCGATGGAGTACAAGGATTAAACGATTTAGATGCGTTTAGTGAATTAGGAACAGGTTCTACGGCAACAATTGTGGAAACATTTAGTTGTGAAGGAATGGTTCCATTAAAATGTTATTCAGGTGCGGGAATTAATTTTGGTGTTTCAGACCCTTGTACTTTTAATCAAACAGGAGAAAATGGTGTAAATAAAAGAGTTAATGGTGGATGTTATTATTTTGTTGATGATAAATTAGTTAAAACTATTAAAGACGACATTAAGTATTTGGCGGAATGGAGAACAAGGTTTAGAATCATATTTGGTGCTTGTAGAGGAGTGTTTGGACATATGTTCCAAAACAATTGGATTAACGGTACATTATATATGCCAACATTCAATAAACAAACAACATATAATATAATAGGACAACCTAATTATAATTTCTGTGAAGATATTGTAATGTTTAATGATATAAGTAATAACTTCTATTACAGAAGTACTCCATATGCGGATAATATAAATGAATTTATTGGTGGACCTCAACCAACCATAAGTAACTTCTTCACTAATTTGACAGGATATCAACCACAAGATGATTCGCAAAATACAAGACAAATTCTATTCCCAACTACAATTATGGATTTAGGAAAAAGAGATGAATTTATATCAGAGATTTGTGGGGATCCGGACTTTAGTGGTAAATATTTGGCAAATACTATAAAAAGTACTTCATATCAAGATAGTTCAGATGTATTACAGTTAGCAATAATCTCAAGAATAGTAAACTCAACATTCTTAGAGCAAGTACTATCCATCCAAAATGGTGGTATTGAACAATTCTTTAATCGACCTGGAGATAGAATTGATGGCGATATCGCACAATCCTTCTCAATAAATTCGGAATATCAAGTCAATCCGTTTATCGGTGGTAACTATCCTGATGATTATATATGGGTTGCGCAAAATACAAATGGGGAACCTGTTTTTGGGATATTCTATAATACAAGTGAAAACGAATATAGAAATAGGAGAGCGTTGTCACCTGGGTATAATATTTACAGTTTCCAAACCAATCCTCCATTACAAACATATGTAGGGTATCCTGATACGCAAGAAGTTCCATTATATAAATGGAAAATTGATACGAGTAACGCAACTAGTATTTTTGGAAATCAAGATAATACATGGTATACAGATAGTAGTGGTGGTGGTTTTTATAAAAGAGGTTATCAAGATTTAGATGCGGTATCAGATGATTATTTTAAGACTTCTGATATGTCTCAGACATTCCCTAACATTTATTATGGGTTTATTACGAATTTTGCGGTACCACCTGCACCACCTGCACCACAACCAGTAACACCTCCGGCTCAACCTAATCCATCAACCGTATTACCATCGGCTAATGGGGTTTTAGTTGGTTCACCAAACCATTTCTATTTTGGATTAAAAAACGGAAAAACCGCATTAAATAGATTTATAAAAATATATATAGATACAGAATTAGACTAATGGGTATTGATAACGAAACAAGAATTATTTTAGGATCGCTGAGAAATAAAGTTTCTCCGAATGTTGATATGCTATCTAATATAACATTAGAACAGACACAAAGAGAAAATATTGAATTTGATAGAACTGCGGATGTAAATTTACAACAACTTTATATTAATGAAAGGGAAGCGTCTCAAATTTTTAGACCTACTTGTAAATTTTCATTCATATTTAAAAATAATTATGTTGGATCTACAAACTATACTCCGTTTAAAAATAATATGTTTTATGCAAACGCAATACAAAATGCGGTTACCGCAACCGTAAACCCAAATTTACCTTGGGATGGTTATCCTCAATATTTTGAATTTGATTTTATTAGAACGGATAATAATAATCCTGGATACACACAACCCCCAAATAATCATTTAACTTTTGTTAATAAAAGTGCGACTACATATAATTGGACTCATTATATGAGTTATGCATATGATAATAACCCAAACAAACAATTAGAGGCGGTTGATCAACAAACAACAACATCTTGGTCGTGGGTGGCATCTGATGGTATCCCATTTATTATTGTTGTTGGAAATAATGACAATACAAGAGTTATATCTTTTAGATGTGTTATGCCACATGGGTTAAATATAGGTGATTATGTTTATTTATCTTTTGATTATTTTGGTGATCAGTTGTTTTTAGTATCTAGTTTAGGTGACACAGGGTTTGGCAGTGAAGAGTACATTTTCAACATAGACAATATAGGTTATATCGGTACAACATTTAATCAGGGAGTTACTGGTACTTTTAAAAAAGTATTGGATGATGCAAATTCAGGGGAAACAATGTCAACTTATTATGTAAGAAGACATAAAATACTCACAAGTTCTGATAACGCAGTGTTGGTTAAAGCCGGATTTGAACAAAATATATTTACCTCAAAAAGTAAGTTAGAACCTGCAGTTTTAACCCCAAATAATCTTGTAAGAACATCTGTTAAGGAAGGTAATCAATCTTACACATTAACATTTAATTCTGACATTGATATAACAGGATTAATTGATAATCAAAAACGACCTTTAAGTGAATTATACTTCACTACTATGTGGAAAGGTTATTTTGGGTGGACAAATCCATTAAAGGAAGGGTTTACATTCAACCTACCATTAGTTAATAATGAACCTTCACCTTGGTGGGATATAAATAATGTATCGTCAGATGCTAATTTACCAATAGGTATTTATTTTAGTCAAACTACACCACCTGTTGGACCTTTTGTTTATAATGAAAATTTACAAATAGGTGATATAATTGACGGAGATTACTGTGAATTTAATGCGTACAACCAAGAAGAAAGAGTAATATCAAATATTCTACACAAATTCACATTTAACTCAACATATTTTAATTTAACTGGTAATACGGCATCTAATAATACAAATCAATTAGGTTACTATTATCAACCACATAAAACTGTAGTAATCAGAAGATTTTCTGATTATATTGAAGAAGGTGATGCTCAATTAATCGTTGGGGTACCCGATTATTCGTTTTATTCAAATTTATCAAATAGTTTTAGATGGAGAGATTTATATCCTTTTGGATTTATTGATGCAAGTGGTATTGGTGTGGACTTCCCATTTATTAATGGAAAACATTATCCGTTTGTTGAAAACATATTTAGATTAATACCTGAAGGTAGTCAAATTGGTAACCAATTCATAAACGAAATTGCAGAACCTACAATAGATGAGTGTGAATAAATATAAGATAGTAATCCCCGCAAATGACAAACAAATTGACATTCCAATTGAACTTAAGTGGGATTTTGGAGGAAGAGATGGTGGTATTGAAGATTATGAAAAAACCGTTTTAGGTGAGATAGTTGGAATACCAAATGATTTTGAAGTTGATAGATTTTCACATGATAATTACGATATATTAAATGTTTTAAAAACTTCGTTAAATTATGAGTTTTATTTTTATAACGGGTTACCTCAAAATATACCATCGGCAAATATCTCTAACTATGTGAGTAGTTATACTACAGTTGGGTTTACTGAGAAAGAAATATACTATTATAGTAATCCGTTCACTAAATCATTTTTTAAATTAGATTTTTATGACACTGCGGATCCAATAAACCAAAAAATATATTTTACCATAATTTTACCTGTACAACAAGGATTTACAGAGTCGGCTTCAATATCTACATTATTACCAAATGTTGATGTTAAAAAACCAACAATGAGATTGGATTTTATTGGTGATAAGGAAGGGTTTTTTATATATTGGTTAAGAAAGAGAGACTTTATAGATTTAACAGAATTTTATATGTCGGCAAAGTTCTTTAATGGAAGAACAGGGACTTACGCAACTATGGTTAATCAACCACAGTTCCAAATACCAAATCCGTACACATTTAATGGTGATAATTATTTTTATTATAAAGTTAATTTAAATTATAACAATAAAACTTATCAGGTTTACCGACCTGATAATAATGTACAAAGAGTGGGGTTGGAAAATAACCCAATTATTTGGTTTGAATATGTAAATCCTGTATAAAATGGTTGAGCAAAAGTATTATTTTAAAATATCACCCGAAAATATAAAAGGGGATTTAATTACGGTAAATTATACTGGTGGTACTGATTATATTTATGATGTTGATCCTTGTTGCCCAATAACTGCAATAACTGAGAATACATTAACAGGATCAACAGGTGTTTATACGGGAATGACATATGTTCTGTCAGGAGCGTCTGGAGGAACATCAATTTTAACAGGATTAACTATACCGATTCTCTTAACTCAAACAGGAGTGGATTACGGTTATTATTCTGTTTTTGATGGTGCAATATTACAAAAAGAAGTTATCACCAATTTTATGTTCTCAGCAACGACAGGTAGTCCATATACCTATTACTTTTATAATACTTCAGATTTAGAGTTAAAAAAGTTTTTAGAATTAACAACATTTAAAGTGGATTGGGGTGATGGATCAACAGTTCAAACAGTAACGGGAACGGCACCATTATCACATAGTTACCCAATAGGTAATGGTCAGTACACAATAACAATGACGGCAACATCACCTTGGGGAATATCCCAAGTATCAAAAACAATAACTGTACCGTTTGTTTTTGTACCTAATTTAGATCCGTTTGGTGTTGCAACATTTACACCTGCGGGTGGTAATTGGTCGGCAACTTCATTTAATTATGATTATATATTTAGTGGTGATTCTAATACAAATATAGATGATTTCTATAGTTATAATTATACCACAGTACCATTCACAATTACAGGATATACCCAATCATCTATAAATGACTTAGCTCAGTATGGACCTAAATATTTATTAGCAGAAGGGAAGTTTAAACCTGGCATCCAAGTGACAGGAACATCAAATAGCGTTGGAACATATTGGGGTCCTGACCCAAGTGGAACTTATGTTTCATATACGATAGATGGTGTTGATTATTATGACTATCCTGATGGTACAACATTATATGTAATACAGTCTTCAGGTTTCACTCAAGATGATTTGGTATTGTCGGCGTTAACAAAAAATGAAGCATTAATTAATGTCATTGATCAACCCGAAATACAGTCCAATATATTCATAGAAAGAGGTAAAATGTCTGCATTAGAATATATTGAAAGACTTGGTGAAGTTGATAATGTTGGTGACTTAACCAAATATGGATATGGGTTTTTTAATGTGGAAAAACAATGATTTTAAGTATTTATATTTAAAACGATAAACAATATAAAAGATATTAATAGTGGCAACAGGTAGTTACGGAACAATTAGACCGGCAGATGTTAGTCCTGATGATGTAGACATCATTTTGAATTACACTCCAAGTAGAGACGATACTGATAATTTCGTTTTAACAAAATTGGATGCAAAAACAATATTACGACCTTATTTTAATAATAACAATACTGGTGGTAATGCGGATGTTGAGATTTTAGGTGGATTATACAACTTAAAACTTCCTGCGGATGTATTCAATAAATTAGGGATATATACATTATATATTAGACCGGCAGAGATAAGAACTAGAATTACAGATTGTGGTATTTTATCGGCATTACCAAATGTTAAAGGGATTGTAATTGATGTTAATAATGTCCCAACACAATTTAGGAATAATTTTATTAATCAAGGTTTAATTGGATTTAGAGTTGAATATTTAAATTCTGATGGAACAAAGATACCGAACTTTTTTAGGATGATAACCTCATCTTTTTATTGTGAGCCAGTAATACAAAATCTTACAAATACATCACAAAAATCAATTAGATATAGATATACTGAAGGGACAACTAATTTAATTTTTTGTACGCTTTCACCATCATCATCACCAACTAATAAACCAAACGCAACACCATTCATTGGACAACCAAATCAAGATATTGTTATTAGTAATACATATTTTAATCCGGTAACCACTGAAATTGAGATTGTTGAACACGATATATCAACATTGGCACTTGCTCTTTATGGGAATCAAACTAAGTCAATTGATGATGGTATTTACACTATTTACGACAGTGAAAATAACATATACAAACAATACAACTTATACGAAATTAGAGATCAGTTTAACGAACTTCTTTATGAAGTTAGACAAGACAGAGGTAATAATATTGATTTTACTAAAAACTTTACAAATATAACAGGATAATGGCAATTATTAAGTATACTTGCCCACCACAGGCTAGCGGAGAAGGAAGTTTTTCTGACAATCTTGTCGGATTTCAATTAGTTGACGGTGGAGGTTTTACTCAAGCAAATTTTGAGTTCACTACCAATGTGACCGAAAAAGTTAATAGAAATTTCTCAATCGGATCATTTTCCGATCCAATTTCTTTGGAATCAATGAATATTACTGATATTGAACAATCAAAATTATTGGTAAATAAAAATTTTCAAGTATACCCAAATTATGATTTAAGTGAAATTACTAATTTTACGATTTATGGTTCTTTAGCTAAAAGATTTTCAGTATCCATAACTAAAATTATTAATTACTTTCCTGCGGCGTTAGAGATATTTTCATCAACAACAAGATTTGTAACAGGACAAACAGTTATAACCTCATCGTATGATGTTATTGAAAATGAGACATATTTTGAAATTCCATTATATCTTATTCGTAATCCGTTTGACATTGATTTTAGTATTAATGCAACAAGAAACTTACAATTAAGAGAGATTACAGTATCTCCATTGAGAAATTTAACGGTGGAATACTCAAAATATACGGTTATTATTGATGGGGTAAATTACCCAATTAATACAATAGTACCAACAACAGACACAGATACAACATTAAAATTGTATATTGAAGGAAACCCGTTTAATGGACAATCCGAGATTTTTAAAACAATAATAATAAGACCAACAGACTTCTATGTTAACAAAGTCTTCAATGAAGAGTTTGATCAAGTTGAAAACTTTTTATTAAATAGAGAAATTTCACCAAAATATAGTGCTTATTTTAATAAACCAATTGAAAATGAAGATGGTACTTATACTATTACTCAAGAAGTTGTAATTTTCCCATTAAGTGGTATTTGGAATTTAAGTATTAGTGGTAATGATTTTAATAGTTATCTATTAAAATTAAGTAGTGTTGCGGAAAATTTAGATGAGTATAGAACAAATTTAATTTCTAGATTTTTAACTACAGGTGCAATAAAAGAATTTGATACATCGGATCAAAAAGTAGAAAAAATATTACAAATATATGGTAGAAGTTTTGATGAAACAAAAAAATTCATAGGTGCTTTAGCGTATATGAATTCAGTTCATTATACCGTTAAAAATGATATCCCATCACAACTTTTAAAAAATTTAGCACAAACTTTAGGGTGGAAAGATAATATTTCACCAATCACTAACGAACAATTATTAGATTCTGTATTCTCAAGTGGAGAAAATACATTTACAGGACTTTCTAAAGGACAAACTCCTGAAGAAATTAATTATCAATATTATAGAAATTTAATATTAAATTCCGCATATCTATTTAAGTCAAAAGGAACAAGAAAATCAATTGAAATGTTGTTGAGATTGATTGGAGCTCCTGATGCCATTACTGAATTTAATGAATATGTGTATGTTGCCGATCAGAGAATAAATCTAACTCAATTTGGGGAACAATATACTCAAATATCGGGAGGTACATATGTACAGGATATACCTGTATTGGATACTACCGACATATATTCAATTATGGGTGTTCAGTATACGGGATTCACAACAAATACAGTAACTCAAGATATTACAGTAACCAAAGTTGATTACCCTATAGATAGTTTTGGTTATCCAAGTATGCCTGTGGACAGTGATAATTTTTTCTTCCAAATTGGGGGAGGATGGATAGAATCTACACCACAACATAGAATGCCGGCACAAGTTGATTTAACAACTAGCGTATTTACAGGTGCAAACCCAAATTATCAAACAACTTTACAACCATTCAATTACGGGGAAGAATATTTACAGAGATTTAAACAATTTCCATATATGGATTTAGGTTTTAAATTACGAAAAACTGCGGATAATAAAAAAAGTTGGGCGGTAAATAATGAAATTATTAGGAGAAGTACTGATGGTGGATTTACGGCTTATTACCCTACTGATGATGATAGATTAGTGTTGAATGTTAAAAATATTGACATTTTTATGAATCCAGCTCAGGGACTTGTTTACGATGTTTGGAATATGTCACGACAATATAATTACCCAATACCTGAAGAAGGATTGAATTATATTGCGCCAACATACTGTAACCCAAATCCTAACACACCATACCCACAAAGAGGGGGGATAGATTGGACTGAAATTATACCAAAACCAAAACAAAAAACCTTTTTTGAATTTGCTCAAAGTTTTTGGCATAACACAATTAATGTTAGAAATAGACAATTTATTACTGATGGAAAGACGGGAGGATATCCGACACTTCAGTCAATTTATTGGAAATATCTTGAATCACTAGAATTGGCGGGAATTAAAAACGACAATTTTACTTATCAGACAATGATAGATTATGTGAATGGTATTGGGGATTATTGGATTAGATTAATTGAACAAATGGTTCCGGCAACAACAATATGGAATGCTGGTACAAAGTACGAAAATTCAATATTCCACAGGCAAAAATATGTGTGGAGAAGACAGATGGGTTGTCAATTAGTACTTGTACCTTGTAACCCATGTACATTAGTGGGACAATTATTTACCTACGATTGTCCAATCCAAACGGTAAGTTGTTCAGTGTATCCTTGGGATACAAATCCTTATATTAATTCATTTGGTAATGTTCTTGGTGATATGTTAAATGGTTATCTATCATCAAACGGTTTAACATTTGGTGATTGTGATATGAATACATTACAAACTACTTGGTATGTGAATGTTAAATTTAATGGAAATGATATTATTAACTACCCATTCTTCAATGGGGTTGGATATAATAACCCATTATCTGTACCAAGCGGACAAACTTGGGTTGACGCAATACAAACAAGTTTTGTTGATTTACAAACATATGGGTTAAGTTATTATTTAAATGATGATGAAACAAGTTTTACTGTATTTAATAATACTTGTATCCCATTAAGCGTAGTTCAAAGTTTTGAACTTAATGTTGGAATAAATTTTAATTTACTATGTAACTAATGAGTTGTGGTTTACCATATGTGTATAATTATTTTGTAAGCGGAGACTGCTCTAATACAGGTGCTGGGGTAGTATCATTTGATATTACAGGAAGTACCGCTCCTCCATATTCTGTAATGGAATTAACCACATCAGGTTTATTACCGACTTCTGCGTCTACTACTTCATATTATTTTAGTGGTTTAACTGGTGGTTCATATAGTTTGGAAATTACAGATTCTTGTTTAAGTCCAGGACCTTCATCTGCAATAATAAATTTTAATATATCTACAGGTAGTTGTTTATCAATATCGTCAACAACAAATACAACTTGTGGTAATAATAACGGATCTTTAACCTCAACATTCTCAGTTGATTATGGGGGTGGAGAAGTTTTTCTATATGAAACAACAAATGGGTATCAATCAAGTGGGACAACAACCCTTGGTAGTTATACTTTTAATTCATTATCAGGTGGTACATATTATGTTATCGGAAATGATGGAGGTGGATGTACTGGGAAAAGTGAAAGTTGTATTGTAAAATCCTCAACAA
This sequence comes from Notodromas monacha, assembly GCA_905338405.1. NCBI lineage: Eukaryota > Metazoa > Arthropoda > Ostracoda > Podocopida > Cyprididae > Notodromas > Notodromas monacha. The sequence continues at coordinate 104,477 of CAJPEX010000024.1, read as the reverse complement.
CGGTTGATTTTGGTGTTTATGTTATAAATGATGGTAGTTGTGTTGCACTTGATGGAAGTGGGAAGATAATTGTTACAGGACAGACGGGAACATCACCATATACATATAGTTGGAGTAGTAATGCGAATGGACAAACAGGTTCTACAGTTACAGGATTAACGAGCGGTGTTTATAGTGTGACTATGACGGATTCGTTAGGATGTTCAAAAACACTAACAAATATTACGGTGAACCAAGTGTTACCTGTTGGTATTGTTAATTTTACTATTGTGTCACCAAGCTGTTTCTCAAATGACGGGGAGGTTACAGTCCAACTTACGGGAGGGACATCTCCTTTCTATTATTCGGGATCAAATGGTAGTGTTGCAATTTCATTCTCAGATAGTTATACATTTACGGGGTTATCTTCAGGTGATTTTACTGTTAATGTTACTGATGCCGGATTATGTACTAGCTCACAAACAACAACATTATTAACACCTAATGGATTCTCAATTCTTAATCTTAGTACGGTTAATTCAAATTGTAATAATAGTGATGGGCAAATTTTTATTGAATTAAATGGTGGGTCTAGTGTTGGTACATATACTTACACTGTAATAAATTCTTTAGGTAATACCGTATCTACATCAACTGAAGGTAATAATTATCATTCACCACCATTATCATCGGATACATATACTATTTTAATTAGTGGAGGTTCTTGTGTGTTTACCGCAACAACAATAATAAATAATACTAATTTATATACAATTACCGCAAATACCACAGGAACAACTTGTGGTTTTAATAATGGGACAATACAGATTTTAGCATCAAGTGGGGGTGTACTACCATATACCTATCAAATCACTGGATTTCCACCTGGACCCGTATCAACATTTAGTAATTTATCACCAGGATTTTATGATGTTACTGTAACGGATTCAGGAGGTTGTCAACAAATTGAAACGGTATATATTACAGGATCGTCTCCAGTGTATTTTGATTTTTTTGTTACACAACCTATAAGTGGAAATGATGGAGAACTTGATGTATTAATAACAAGTGGAGAACCACCGTTTACTTTAAATTGGAGTTCTAATGTTAATGGACAAACAGGAACTACTGTGACGGGTTTAACTGCGGGAACATATTCATTGGAGGTAATTGATGATAATGGATGTGCGTTAATTAAAACGATTGAATTATTTGGAACAGTACTATATAGTAGTTATCAAACATATAGAGTATGTTCTAATAATTTCCAAAATAGTGGTACTCTTGGTAGAAGAGGTATACAACAAATGTTAAATGAAGGTTTCTTTGATTTAACATCGGGAGATACTAATTGTATATTAAATTCCGCTATTTTTACGCTTGATGTGACAGTAAATGGTGTTAATTCTCAAACCGTATTTTATACATCAACAGGACTTGATGATTACCCAACAGATGAGGAATGGGTTAATGAAATTAAAACTTCTTTATATGGTTTTTCGGGAATTACTTCAGTTGAAACCAATATTGAAACCAATAAAATAATAATTAAGAGTGGTTGTTTAACTGGAGGTACAACTTGTCAACCTACGGTAACAACACAATTGGATGACACAAGGGTAATAATTAATTTGTTAATAGATTATGACATATCTTGTGTGGAATGTGGAGTATATCAAAAAGTTTTCCAAGACGACTTTGAGTTTGTATTCCAAGATGATAATAGTTATATATTCCAAGGACAGTAATGACACAATTGGTGATAAGTAATGTTACAGGATTAACAATACCATATCAAATATATATTTGTGATGTTTATGGTAATAATTGTGCAATAGTTGCAACGGTAAATACCGCAATTCCACCAACGGTTACAATTACATTACCATCACAATTTAATATGTCACCAGCAATAGGGGTATTAGTGAAAGATTTATATTGTGAAAGATTTATTGTTTTAAATTGTGTTAATTTACCACCTGTAGGAAAACAATTCCAAGACGGAGATTACTTCTTCTTTATGGATTATAGCATTTATCAGTTCCAATAATGAATTAAAGTGTATTTATATATAAAAAAGAATAATGGCATTTTTAACTGATCAAATACCCGCAACTGGAGTTAACTTAACGGATTTATTTCATATCGTTGATCCTTATGATTTGTCACAAGGTAATCCTGCTGGATCATCGTACAAAGCGTGTTTTCAGCAAGTACTTGGGGCTTTAACGGGAGGAACATCTGTTATGATTGTTGGTACGGGAATTGGTTCTGTTGAAAGATGTGGAAATAATAACGATGCAAGTGGGAACTACTCCACTGTAAGTGGTGGTAGAGGAAATACATCAAGTTCTAATTGGTCAACTGTAAGTGGTGGGTATTGTAACACATCAGAGAGTGTTCACGGTACTGTTAGTGGAGGTTATTATAATTACGCTTCAGGACCCTCATCTACTATTAGTGGGGGATATTGTAATAGTGCAATAGGTAACTGTAGTTTCATTGGTGGAGGTTTTTTTAATTGTGCCGGACCACTAGCATTATCAAATGTTGTAGGGGGTTATAAAAATACTTCTAGTGGGTATTTGTCAAGTATTGGTGGAGGATGTTGTAATACAACATTAAGTATTGGTAGTAATATTGGTGGAGGTTTTATTAATAAAGCTTTAGGTAATTTCTCAACAATTAGTGGCGGATATTTTAATGAAATATTAACAGGATCAAGTTTTTCAACAATTAGTGGAGGGAGGAATAATTATTCTGAAGGAGAAAATAATTCCATTAATAGTGGTCGTCAAAACACCGCAATTGGTAGTTACAATAGTATCGGTGGTGGATGTCAAAATACTACAGATGGTTGTTCATCAACTATTGGTGGAGGACTACTTAACAAATCAATTGATTTTGGATCAACCATTGGAGGAGGGTTTTGTAATACAGCATCTTGTTGTTACACGACAATTGGTGGTGGTCAAAGTAATTTTCTAAATTCAGAATACTCAACAATTGGAGGTGGACTAAATAACTCAAATGCCCCAACCGCTGGTAGATCAACAATTGGTGGTGGTGAAAGTAATTGTGTAAAATGTAGTCATGATTTTATAGGTGGGGGATTTTCTAATACAACTTTAAATGGTTATGGTGTAATAGGTGGAGGAGAGTGCAATACAACAACCGGAGGAACCTCAAGTATTTTAGGTGGTCAACAAAATACTACATTTGGGAGTGGATCAATGATTGGTGGTGGAAATGGAAATATTGCATTTGCACAAAATTCCGTAATTGGTGGAGGAGGATCTAATTCGGCAAATGGTGGTTGGTCAATAATTGGTGCGGGAATATCTAATACCACATTTAACTGTGCGTCATCAATATTAGGAGGACAGTTAAATACTAGTGCGGGGGACTTTTCAATCATAGGTGGGGGATTTAGTAATACATCGAATGGAGATTTTACATCAATTTTAGGGGGGTCTGGTAATACAATATTACATGATTGTTCATCTGCGGTTGGTGTTGGTATTACATCAGTTTCGGCATGTACATTCCACACAAATTATTTAGCATTACAAAATACACCAGATACTGATTCGTCAAATACTAATCTATTGGTAAGAGATACATCAACAGGTGTTGTTAAAACAAGAGATATTTCATTACCGTTGAATTATGCAACATCCGCAATAACATCATCACAAACATTAACTTGGGACAAATCATATTGGGGAGTGAGTGGTTCGTCAAATGTTGATTTAACATTACCTACAACAACATCAAAAGACGGTTATTATTTGATAGTAAAAGATGAATCAGGAACATCTGGTTCATATAGAATAAGATTAACACCAGCATCAGGATTGATTGATGGTAATTCATATGTTGATATGAATATAAACTATATGTCTCTTACCATAATGGTAAGAAACGGAAATTGGTATATAATATGAGTTATATTTTTAATAATAAAGTATCTTATAGTGACAGTGCAAATTTGGATGCATTTGGGAGATTAAGAACTGCCGCAGTCCAAAATTTATTGGATATTAAACACGTATACGATAAAAATCCATTACAAGTAAATGAGGTTACCGCAGGAACTGCAACATCAATTTTTAATCAACAATATGCGAGAGTTAGAATGTCAACTGCGGCAAATAATGACTTAGTGATAAGACAAACAAAAACACACCCTATTTACCAACCAGGAAAAAGTCAATTATTCCAAGCAAGTTTCTCAAATTTTCAATTAGAAACAAATATCATAAAAAGGGTGGGAGGATTCACCTCAACAACGGCATCTACATATAATTCGGTTTTTGATGGGTTCTTTTTAGAAAGTAATGGAGTGACAAACGAAATAAGTTTTCAAATATGGAGATCGGGAACTACAGTTTATAGTGCGGCAACAACCACATGGAACAGTAATGAATTTGACCCAATAGATTTAGATTGGTCTAACACTAATTTAATGTCAGTTGATTATCAATGGTTAGGTGTTGGTAGAATGAGATTTGGTTTGGATTTAGGTGGAATATTAATTTACTTTACAGAACATAATTGTGCTAATAACGAACCAGATGTTTATATGTCATCACCAAATCAACCAATAAGGTATGAAATAAGACAAGTTGGGGTTGGTTCAGGAGGTTTTGATATGATATGTTCACAAGTATCAACCGAAGGAGCGTTAAACGGACTGTATTCCACTGTAGGAGTTATAAACTCAACCACCGCAGACTTAAATTCGTCAGGTACAAAATATCCGTATATTGGTTATAGACTTAAACAAAGTTATAAATCAGTTACATCACAATATAGTAGTTTGAGTATTTTAAATACCTCAAATGATAATTACTTAGTAACCATTGAATATAATCCCACATTATCTGTAACCCCAAGTTGGACAGACATACCAAATTCACCATTCCAATACTCAGTTTACAACGGAACTGTGACAACAACGATAACATCACCAGGTCACATTATGTCATCCTTAATTGGTGAATCAGGAACATCAGCACTTACAACGATTAGAGTGGATGACAACCAAATTAGAGTTGGTTCTAATGTTAATGGAACACTTGACGAAATGTGGGTGTGTATAACACCATTAAGTGCAAGTGCAACATTTTTAGGAACCGCAGAAGTATTATATTATTTATAAAATAAAAATAGATTAAAAAATGGCAAATCAAAAACTTACAGACAGAGTATTGGCTTCGGGAGTCACATTAAATGATTTAATTCATATTGTAATTCCGACAGACCCAACTGACGATCCTGCGGGTTCATCATTTAAAGCAACCATACAACAATTAGTGAATTTAGTGTCTGGTATTACCGAACCTTCATATACTGCGGTTACAATAACCTCTTCTGACATTCTAAATTCAAACTCTACACCTTTTGAAATATTACCAAATCCTGGCGTAAATAATTATTATGATTTGAAAATAATATTGGAATATACATACAACACGACTAGCTATACTTCCGGTAATGATACCGTTATAACCGATGGGACTAATAATGTTTATTATGTGGGTGATATTAGTGCTTTTACAACAGATACAATTAATATTTTACAAGATATCCAATCAGTAACTAATCAAAAAATGTACCCAAATCTACCGTTATCTTTTTTCACACTAAGTGCTGATCCAACAACTGGTGACGGTGAAATATTACTTAAAATTTGGTATACAATAAGATCTTTAGGGTAGAATAATGAGGTACTCAATATACTATAGTTCACTTTAAAATAAAATTTAATAATATTAATAAAAAAATATAAATGTCCAATTGTTATTGTTTAGAATTTAGTTTTGCGAAGGTTAGTCAGTATGATTTAACCTATCAAGATTGTAGTGGAAACACTGTAACAGAAACATTCCAAAGTGGAACAACATATAATATATGTAGTGAAAATTTTGATCCAATAACAAATTGTTTAGATATTGATTTTGAAGTTAAAGGACTCTGTGTTAATGGTGCTTGCCCTGGTGGATTATTTAAATATCAAAATGAATGCGATGTAATAACAATATTCCCATTGGGAGTACAATGTTTAACTGAAAATCCAACAACAAGTAATAGTTTTGATGGTGTTGCATCTTTGTATATCACAGGAGGTACACCACCATATTTTATATCTTGGGAAAATGGTAATTATTCTCAAACATTAACAAATTTGGGTTCAGGAGAATATGATGCGGTTGTTACCGATTTTTATGGTGATTTTACTGCAAGAACAACTTGTTATTTAACCGCACCAAGTCCGACACCTACACCAACTCCTACACCAACTCCTACACCGATACCGTCATTTAGTAATTTATGTTTAATTGTTGAAGGTAGAATAGGTAAAAATCCTTATCTTGAATTAATTGATTTCGGTTATAATGGATATTATAATGGAAAACCAACTTGGACATCAACACCTTCAGGTTATGATGTGGTATGGATGAGTGGTACAAGTCAGTGGGAAGTGTCAGGATGGACATATGGTAGTTTAATTAATTTAAACCCGTCAACACCACCTATTACGGGATGGCAATCTGTTGGGTCAGTACCACCAAACCCGTCAATACTATCGGTGCAAATGAGTGAAGGAAGTTGTGCAAGTCAAGATATATTAAGATACGAATTAACAGTTAATCAACCAACTTGTGTTAGTAAAGATGGTTTAGGTAATTGCATTGGGGACGGAAGTATAATATTTAACATCATCGACGGAATTCCACCGTATGAATATAGTATTGATGGATTTAATTTCTTTCCTAATCAACCTATTTTCCAAAACCTATGTCCTGGATTATATACAACAATTGTAACCGATTCTTCAGGGCAAACATTTAGTCAAATTGTGAATTTAATACAGCCAGCGGCACCTCAAATATATACCGTTACATTATCGTTAAATGTCACATCAACCGCATTTGATATAACAGTATCACCACAATTACCTACAGGTGCTAGCCTTTCATTTGATTTAGTACATGATAAATATTTTACAGAACAACCTCAATTTAATGCGTACACTTGGAATAATGTGGTTACAGTAAATAAAAATATGATTCCTGTTCCATATAGTACAACAACTAATAGTGGATCATCAAATGCTTTATCTAATAAAATATGTGATGGAGGAGTAAGTGTTAGTTCACAAACCACATTTATTTGGGATAATATTATAATGATTCAGGGAGATACCATTAGTGGTACAATAAGCAACCCAACACCAACATTGAATTTACCTGTAAATACACCTTGTTTAAGTGAGACACATTCATACAATTTATACTTAAGTGGTGTTAGATTAAATAATTGTCCTTGTTGTACTGTTACAGTAATAAATCCAGCACCAATCGGGATACCACTTTAATAAAATATAAAATATAGTATTTATATAACAAATGGCATATATACTCAAAAATACATCTGGTTTAATCAACACGAGAGTTACTGATACAGGTAGACAAAAATTATCTGAAGGTAATTTTAACATTGCGTATTTTCAAGTCGGAGATAGTGAAGTTTCATATAATGCATTATCATCGACATATAATCAACCATATAGTATGGTATTGGAACCACCATTTAATAGTCAAAATAGTGCTGGTTCACCACAATCAAATAGACAAAATGTTAAATACCCTTATTATGTTGATGGATCAGCGGGTAATACATACGGAATTCCATACATGGATTCGGTTATTGAACCAGTATTTAATAGGGCACCTTTAAGAGGATTTTTTTCGGGAAATACAAGTGCAACTACAATCAGTTGGAGTGCTTTGACTAACAATAATTATGTGGTTAGCTCAAACTATGTTGTAAATATGTGTTCTTTAAGTGGAACAAATCAAGTTGAGTTAATATATTCAGGTTCAAATTTAATCAATGAGGGAATACCTTCAGTTGGTGATTTTATTACAATATATTACGATGGTAAATGGGATATAAATAACGCTTGTTATAATTTACCAACCCCTACACCATCAGCGTCCGTCGCATCAACACCGACACCAACCCCAACACCAAGTTCAACATATACATTTGAGTGTTCAGCAACACCAACTCCAACACCAACTAAGACACCTTGTTTAACACCATCAAACACACCTGCGTGTCCTCCACCACCTATGGCTGATTGTTATATGTCAATTAATAGTTGTTATCCAATGATGACATATAGAATTATTGCATACTGTAACAATGTTATTACTGTTGATAGGAATTTACCTGACTTTTCATCATTTTCTGGATCATGTTATTCAAGAACATTAATATATCCACCAAATATGACAACACTTTATGACAGTATAACACCGGCACCTCATTGGAGTAGTGATGTTATTAATTTTGAAACTGTTTGTGATATTGATGAGTTTGATGTTAAAATATGGAACATGAATATTCCTTGGAGTGAAAATCCTGCAGGTTTATATCCTGCAACATATGAGGGATATGAATATTTTGGATCAATAGATTATCTTGGGACAAAAGAATATTTTGGGTACGCATCAAGTTTGGGACAAAAAGACACTAGTTCGGTATATTACTACAATTCATTTGATGAAAAGATTACGGTACAACCTGAAGAACAAAAAGCAATTGCAATAATACATTATACAAATCAAACCATTGACTTCTTCTATGGAGAGAAATTTGCATTAGAACCATATGATTCCGCAAATCCTGATGATACAACAGGACAAGCAAGAAATTTTAAATTACATCTACCTTGGTTGATGTGGCATAAAAATCCTGCGTGTTGTTCGGGAGAAACATTTTGGGTTGATCCTGCGGGATTTGAAGATAAAAATCTATTTGATGTTCAATACATACAATCAAATAAGAATTCAGGAATGAATCAACCTGGTATTAGATATTATCATCTTTGGGATACTCACGCAAATGCCGATGGATACCCAAGTAGAATTGGTAAAGTATTCCCTGATAGTAAGATAGTTATTATTGATGATGAGGAAATAATTGCGGCGATGTCATATAAGTCAAATAGAAACTGGACTTTACCCGCACCTCAAGTCTCGTTAGTAACCCCAAATACTTGTGGAACACCAACAACAACGGTAGATGGTATCTTAACAGGAAATAACGAAACTATGTATGTGACTTATAGATTCACAAATCAAACTGGCTTTACAGATTCACTACATTGTAACTATTACTCAAAAGTAATTGGTAATAATAATGATTGTAATCCTGACACATCTAAAAATGTTGCATTAAGATTTGGTGCGGAATTCGGATGTATGGTACAACCTTCATACAGTGCTGGAACACCTTGTATAATATCTTGTAATTATTTACCTCAAGGATATTTTGGTACTAATTTTGAAATTCTGTGTCAAAAAGTTACAACAGGAAATAGACCTGATTCAACCCAATGGAGAATAATTGATTATACTGATGTTATTAGTGCGTCAACAATTAATGGATATTTAACTCAAGACGGTATTACAGGTACAACATTCGTAATTACTCCTGAATTATACAACGCAGCACCATATTATAATTTAAATAATTACATATCCTTAACTACATTAGGATCCACAGGTGAAACATTAAATTTTGGTGATGAATTTTATTTTTATGGTGGTTTGGAAACAGATATCCAAGCAACAATATATGAAATGAAATATAAGATTAATTTGAGTAATGCTGAATTCTTAAACACATCAAATCCTACTTGGACTCAAGGAACTAAATCATATATTACTGAGATTGCATTATTGGATAGAAATAAAGATATATTAGTAATGTCCAAACTACAATCACCAGTTCTAAGACAAGGTATCCAACAGTTCGTAGTTAAGTTAGATTTCTAAAAACTTTAATTTTAATTAATAGTTGTTATATTATTAATAAATCATTTTTTATGGCTAAAACTATTAAAAATTCACCAAAAGTCCTTGGACTAGATGTCTCAACAAGAACCATTGGGTGGGCATTATTTGATATTAAAGAACAAGAATTATTAGAATTAACTCACATCTCACCAAGACCAAAAGCAAAAGACTTTGGGGATAATAAAATGATGGAGTTGCTACTTAAATCTGAAATATTCAGAACAAAATTATCCGAATATAAAAATTTAGGGATTGTTAATGTAGTTATTGAGGAACCATTGTTGAACTCAAATAATGTCTATACAATTCAAACTCTTTTAAGATTTAACACATTAATATGTAAAGAAATTTATGATGCGTTAGGTATAGTTCCCGAATTTATATCAACATATAACTCAAGAAAATTTGCATTCCCTGAATTAGTACAACCTAATGATAAAGGTAAGCATGTTTTATTTGGAGGACTTCCAAAAGACATAGATAAGAAACAAATTATTTGGGATTTAGTGGCAAAAAAAGAACCCCAAATCCAATGGTTATACACTAAAAACAATACACTCAAAAAAGAAAATTTTGATCAAACAGATGCATATACTTGTGTATTAGGGTATATGAACTCAAAAGAAATTTGGAAATAATATTGGTTAATTTACTGATAAATTTAAATATCGTCTTTTTAGACGATATTTTTTTTTATCGTCTTTTTAGATGATATTTTTTTTTATGTTGAACTTGGGGTTGGTGTTTGAGTCAATGTTGGAGTTGGGGTTAATGTAACACAAGGACAATCAACAAAAACTATATTAATGTTATTACCAACAGGTATTTTATATGATTTTACGGTAATTGTTGAACCACCATTTATATTTATTGTTTGAGTTTCGTTATTACTACAATTTTTAATATTAAATGTATTTGCACTATATAGTAAATTTGTTACTTTATATTCACAACAAACATCAGGAGTTTGAGTTGGTGTTAATGTTGGGGTTGTAGTTGGTGTTGGAGTCGGTGTGAAACTAACAGGTGGAATACAAACAAGACATCCTCCTTCAGAAACTAAACCATTTTCAGTGTTCAATACTATGATATCAACACCACTAATATTATCGGCAGTACCAATGTACTCAATACAAACATCTATCTCATTCACTTCCGCCTCATATACCATACCAATTACTGGAGTACCACCTGTCGGGTTTAATACAACATCGGTGGTTGAATAAATAAATCCATTTAAACAATCTTTGAATTGCTTACTATTCGGACATTTAATATAATCGTCAAGGGTATTAAATGTTACTAAACCTGTGTAATTACATGGTCTGGTAATTTCAGGTGAAGGTGTTGGAGTTAATGTCGGAGTTGGTGTCGGAGTTGGTGTGTATGTAATACCCGAAACATTAATACCAATCCCACCACAAGGGTTTGTTGAGGTTGGTGTCATTGTTGGGGTTAATGTCGGAGTTGGTGTCGGAGTTGGAGTTTGTGTTGTGGGTACATCACAATCAAAAATCGCATCAAAATCTATTGAACAAGCAGCACTTGGTGATGGGGTTGGTGTAGGGCAAATACCCGAAGCAAAAAGTTCATCACATAAATCAGGACAAAAACTTACACAAGGTGATTTACCAAATAATAAACAATTTGGATCACCAAGTGTTGTTGCTAAACACCATTGAGTTTGTCCTGTTGAATAATAAATAGTATATGTATCTCCCGTGAAATAATCATAACCCGCATCGTAAGTACCTGCAGAAAAATATGTACCATCAAAAGATGATGAGGTACCACTTATACAATATTGACCAAAACAAGACATACTTAAACGGTTACGGTGTCAGTTACAACACAATTATTATCATCCACAATTTTAACTATAAAATCAGTTAAAGATGAGTACACTGGTGGAATCTCAAAGGTATATGGTAAGTCACCACTTACTATTGTTGACACATAAATACAACTTGTGTATCCTGTATCACATACATAAACATCAAATGGTGTTGAACCTGAAATATTATTTATTGTTATATCTGTTGGCATTTACTATTGTTATCTTAGATAAATATAAAGGAATGTAAAAACTTGTGAAGTTTGATTATTATTATTATATTGGATTTATTTTTAATAAAAATATTACTTTTACAAAAAATAAGATATTTATATATATGGGAAGAAATAAAATAAAAATTGAAGAAAAAAAAATTAGAGTATCAATAACCATCAATCCTGAAATTAATAAAATGGTAAAGGATAAACATATAAACTTATCTTCGTTGACTAATAAATTATTAAAAGAATATTTTAAAAATGAAAATTTGTAGTTTGTGTAATATTGGAAAGGATTATTCGGAATTTCACAAACATAAAACCGGAAAAGATGGGTATGTTAGTCAATGTAAAGAATGTCGTAAGATAAAATCAAAAAACAATTATAATAAAATTAAACAAAATAACAAAGTAATAATTACTGAAAAAACTTGTTCTTCTTGTTTAATTCGAAAAAATATTGACTTGTTTCATAAACAAATCGGAACTAAAGATGGATACAGATCAATGTGTAAAGAATGTCGCAGTAATAAATTTAAAAGCGACTATCAAGATATACCTGAATTCTCAAAAGAACATAAAAGAAGAACTAAAAAATATCGTACCGAAAATAAAAAAAAATATAACGAATTCTTTAAAGAGAGGTATAAAAAATTACCTCATATATATGCTTGGAGAGGTATGTTATCGTCAGTGTTGCGTAGATTTGAAAGTAAAAAGGAAAAAACAACAATTGAAATGTTAGGTTATTCCGCTGAAGATTTAAAAAAACATATTGAATCTTTATTTTTGGAGGGTATGTCTTGGGAAAATTGGGGGGAGTGGCAAATTGATCATATTAAACCAATAAGTAGTTTTGACAAAACCACCGACACTAAAATTGTTAATAATTTGAATAATTTACAACCATTATGGGCATCTGACAATATAAGAAAAGGGAATAAATTTTGATATGTTATTTTTTTTAAGTATTATTATTTTATGGATGAATTTGATAATGTAGTTGAGTTAATTAGTGAATTTTTAGGTGACCCAAAAAAAATTTATGAAAATAGATCTCAAGTTTCATGGGATTGCCCAATATGTGATGATGATAAAAATAAAGGTAATTTAGAAGTTAATGTTGAAAAATCAGTTTTCCATTGTTGGAGTTGTGGGGATAGTGAGGGTACTCACGGATCTTTGGGTAAGTTATTTGATAAATTCGGTAATAAAAAATTAAAGAAATTATACAATATCCTTAAACCTGAAACGGTACAAGCAAGAGAGAAGAAAAAAAATAAAGTCCAACTCCCAAAAGAATATAAGTTATTTAAGGATGTTAATCCAAGATATCCAATTAGACAACAAGCAATAAATTACCTATATAATCGGGGAATTTCCGATTATATGATTGAAAAATACCAAATTGGGTTCTGTGATAATGGTAGTCATTCGGGTAGGATAATTATCCCATCATACGACTCAAAAGGTGTACTGAATTATTACATAGGTAGAAGTTGGGATCCGTATACTAAGGCTAAATACCGAAATCCTGAAGCCGAGAAAGAAAAAATTATTTTTTGGGAAAATTTAATTGATTGGAACAAAGATATATATCTTGTTGAAGGTGCTTTTGATGGGATTTTCTTAGAAAACTCAATACCAATGCTCGGAAAACATATGTCAGAATTATTGTTTGAATCAATATATAATAAAGCTAAAGGTGATATTATTATTTGTTTGGATGCTGATGCGTGGGTTAATGCGGTCAAACTTTATCACGAATTGAATGGTGGAGTTCTATGGGGTAGAATAAAAATTATCAAATTACCTGATGATAAGGATGTTTGTGATTTGAAGGGAGAAATAAATGATTATTATATTGAAATACGAGATTAATGGATTTAAAAGAAATTGCGAAGGAGATAAGAGAGATTATTGAAAACAAACAAAAGGAACTACAACTAACTTTTGAAGAAGATAGTCACACATACACAATGATTGATTCATCGGGTAACTTGAGAAGTGATTGGCCGTCAGTATCAAAAGTGATGAAGTTATTTTATACCGAATTTGATTCGGATGGAATTGCGGAAAAGAAGGCTAAAGGTGACCCTGAAGAAAAGGCTCGTTTATTGAAAGAATGGTCAGACGCAGGAACTTATTCCACAAATATGGGATCTAGAGTCCACTTCTTTCTCGAACAAAAATCCTTAGAAATGTTTGGTATTGAAAAGGAGGTTAGACAACCAATATTTGATTGTGATTTCACACAAATATTAAAGGGAGATTCTATGATTCATGCGGGTACTGACTTTTTGGAATTGATGAAAGAAAGGGGTGCTGTATTATTAGATACTGAAATGGTTTTAGGGTGTAATGAGATTGGTTATGTCGGACAACCCGATAAATTTTGGTTAATAATGAATAGAGAAGGTACTGAATTTGGTTTAATTATTACCGATTGGAAGACAAACAAAAAGAAAAATTTTGAGGATAACATCTTTACCAAAAAAATGAAACCACCATTCCAAAATTTGAGTGATAATGCCTTAGGACACTACTTCACACAGTTACCGTTCTATTCAAAGTTAATATTGAAAATGTTAAAAGGTTCTAAGTATGAAAATACCAAATTATATGGTGGTATTATTGTTCATTTGAGTGATGAAGGTAAGTTTGAAGAATTTAGAGTACCTAAAGAAGTTATCAATACTATTTTGAATATGGATATGTCAAAATACTTGAAAAAATAAATTAATTTAATTATAATTAAATATGGAAAATTCAGTGGAATTAATATGGGTATATACAACATCGTGGGATCACGAGTTACCATATAAAATAAAAATTAATTATATTGTAAAATGAAAATTAGAATGACAAGATCATATGAAATGTGGGAATCATATGAACCAATTGAAATTAACCCAGAAGATTATCCTGAATTAGAAGGAATGACAAATGAAGAAATCATTGATTATTTGAATGAAAATATGTATGAATTTGAAATTAAAGATGGTTCAGAAGGAAGTTTAGTTGATGAAATTCAGTTTGGGCAAGAAATTATTAAAGATAAAATGGGTGATGAAACATTCACATTATATTTAGAAGATTAAAACTATGGAAGATAATATTATTAGACCTAAAATTGATTTAAAACAACAAGAAACCGTTGAGTGTGAAAAATGTAAATGCAAATTCTTTAAGGAAGTTGTTTTAATTAAAAAAGTACCTAAATTAATGACAGGAAGTTCGGAAGATACATTAGTACCATTCCCAACATATATGTGTAATGATTGTGGTCATGTGAATATTGATTTTAAATTGTTTGATTAAAATGACACATAGAGAATTTTATATTTGGTTAGATGGATTTATGACCAATAGATGTTGGACAGTTATTCAACAGATTGATATTGAAACCATTCAAGAAAAAATGGGAGAAGTAAAAGAGGTTGACCCATTTTTTCCAAATCCAAAAACAATAAAACAACCAAGGTTTGAACCAATACCAGTACCGTCAAATCCATTTAAAGATGATGGGTATGATGATTTAGGAACACCACCAAAAATTGTAATGTAATGATAAAAAAAATAATACACTTTTCTGATTTACACATTCGTCTTTATAAAGATCATGATTTGTATAAGTCAATAATGGAAGATGCGATTAACCAATGGAGAGAAATCAATCCTGATAGAATTGTATTCACTGGTGATTTGGTTCACTCTAAAAATCAAATGACTCCCGAACTTATTGAAATGGTTCGGTGGTTGCTTTTGGAATGTTCATTTATTGCACCAACAATCATTATACCTGGTAATCACGATTTCCTTGTAAACAATGTTGAAAGATTAGACGCACTTACACCAATCATTAATTCGTTAAATAATAAAAACATTTTCTATTATAGAGATAGAGGTGTGTATGAAGATGAGAATATTAGTTGGTGTGTGTACTCGCAATATCAAGGGAATATTCCTCCTGATTTGAATGTTGCAACAGGAATAAAAGTGGGATTGTTCCACGGACCAATTCAAGGAATGAAAACTGATTTGGGATTTGACTTTGGGGAGGAAGCGTATGATGTTGAAAAGTTCAATGGACTTGATGTTGTATTATGTGGTGATATCCATAAAAGACAAGAATTTAACTTTAAAACGGGTAAAGGTTATATGATAGGTAGTCCAATACAACAAAATATTGGGGAAAGTATTGGTAGACATGGATATGGAGTTTATAATATAGAAACAAAAGAATACGACTATACGGACTTATTCAACCCCAAACCATTTTTAAAGTTTGAAATTAAATCATTTGAGGATATTGAAAATGGAACCGAATTACTCAAAAATCTTTAATAAAAAAACAATGCAGACAGTGTCTGCATTTTGTGAATTAAACAAAATTGACGATATAGATAAATTCATCAAAAAATGTTTTACTGATGGATTTAATATTGAAAAATACGGACTTTTGGGAGAAACACTTAATGAAGGTGAAAAAGACTTAAAAACGGATGTTGTTGAGGAAAAACAATTAATAAAAGAAGTGATTGTTGAAAAACGGGTGGAAATACCTGTAGAAGTCATCAAAGAAGTTGAGAAAATTATTGAGGTGGTTAGAGAAGTACCCATTGAAATTATTAAGGAAGTCCCTGTTGAAAAAGTTGTCACAAAAATAGAATATATTAGTGACAAGTCTAGTGAGAACGAATTAACGGAAAAAATTTTCCACTTAAATGAGGAATTAGAAAAAGAAAGACAAAAATTTTCCACTAAAACCGAAGAAATGGAAAATTTTTTCCAAAATGAAATGTCTAAAAAGGATGAAGAATTAGACGAACTTAGACATAATTTAGACGAACTTTTAGACAAACCTCCTGTTGAAATTATCAAGGAGGTAGAGGTAATTAAAGAAGTTGAAAATAATGAAAAGTTAAAAATGATGGGGGAAACTTTACAGAAACTTAGAAAAGAACTATCATTAAAAGACAAAAAAATTGAAGAATTAGAAGAAATAAATAAACAATTAGAATCTATGAAGGTAAGCCAAGGTGCTGTATACCTCAAAGGTTCAAACTTAACACGAAGATTATGATGATATTAATTTGGTTATTAGCGGCATATGGAATGTCAAATATATTGGTTTACGGATCAATATTTCAAGGAATAAGAGATTGGTTTAAAAACACAGGTAATAGTGGAATACCAGTGATAAGTGACTTCTTTAAGTTCATATCTGATTTAGTGTCCTGCATGATGTGCACTAGTGCGTGGACAGGATTTTTTATGTCATTTGTGGCATATTCTCCTTGGCATGAAATTATAGGATTAAATCAGTACGCATCTATATTTTTTGATGGTATGTTAGCATCAGGATTTGTATGGGCGTTTAATGGTATAGTAGAATGGTTTGAAGAAAATCGACCTAATAATAATGTTTTATAAATAAGTAAAAATGGGAAAAGCAAAGAAAGAACACAGAGCGAAAGTGGTAAAAAGAAATCAGAGAATTGCCGAAGAGAAAGGTAAAATGCAAAGAGCATTTAATAAACTTCTTCAAGAACAAATGGAGAAATTCCAAGAAAACGAAGAATTGAATGTTCAAGTGGGTGATCAACCTGTTCAATTTAGTGTGGTTGATCCTAATGAGGTAGAAAACACCATAGACATTGAAACTGTTGGTGAAGGAACCCTTATTAAAGAAACTACCACATTTGAAGACGAAGAACAATAATAAATGGATCTGTTTAATCCACCAAAAACATTTAATTATAAAATTATGATAAAAGATTTAGAGTTTTCTAAATTTGAAAACCCACCTATTCAAGTAGTATGGGAAGACATTTCAGAGAATTTCACACAAGATAAGATTAAGAGTGTTAAACATTACTTCCAAAAAAAGTACGGTTCCACTAATGTGAATGTTATTACAAAAGTTAAAAACATTCAGGAAGATACTATGCAAAGTGTTGATGTGTCTGTAAACATTATGGACACAAATTATCAAACTGATTTGTTGAAACAATTTCTTAAGTCTAAGGGGTATGAAAATCGTATTGATGAGGTTATGTCAATCAATAGAATGGTTGAGAATAAAATGTCTGAATCAGAAGATGAAACCTCATCATTTAAGAAATGGTATATCAAAAATATTGAATTCTCTAATTTCTTATCATATGGTGATAATCAGCGTATTGATTTTGATAAATGTAATGGTATTACAGTAGTTGAATCTAATCCACCTAACTTTGGTGGTAAAACAGTATTATCGGTGGATTTATTAATGTTCCTATTCTTTAATGAGACAACAAAAACATCAAAGGCGGAAGAAATCTTTAACCGATTTACCGATAAAAACTCGGTAGTTGTAAAGGGTGAAATTATTATTGATGGTGAAGAATATATTATTGTTAGAAACATTGAAAGAAAAATGTCTAAGAAAGGTGAATGGAATGTTAAAACCGAATTAGACTTCTTCAAAAAACTTTCCGACGGTAGTTTACAAAACTTTACTGGTGAACAAAGACGAGAAACCGAACAATTCATTAAAACATCAATCGGTTCTAAAGATGATTTCTTAATGACAATTTTAACCACTGCAACAAATCTTGAAGATCTTTTGGAATCAAAACCAACGGCAAGAGGACAGGTACTCTCAAGGTTTATGGGGTTGGAGTTTTTAAAGAAAAAAGAAGAATCCGCAAAACAAATTTATTCTGATTTTTCTAAATCAATGTTATCTAATGTTTATAATACTGAACAATTAAAAAGTGATAATGAGCAATATGAAACTGATATTGAAAATTTTAAAACTAGTATTGAAACATTAAAAGACGAACTTAATCAAGTTGAAGTAAACTTAACAAAGGGTAAGGATTATCGTGACGATATGTTAAAAAAGAAACATACCGATATAGATAATGATATTGCCCAAACAAACCCTGATAAAGTACAAGATGAAATTAACTCATTTGAGTATCAAAAAGGTGACATCATTAAGAAGTCAAATGAATTACAAGTCATTGAACCATCTTCTTTTTATTATGAAGATCAACACGATAAGGTTAAAGAAGAATATAACGAAGTATTCAAGGAAAAAATTCAAGTTGAAAGTAAGATTAAATCAATTGAGGAATTAAAGAGTTCCGTTGATGGTGGAATTAAATGCGAACACTGTGGTATTGATTTAATGATGGCATCAATCACCCAATCTAAAATTGCCGAACTTGATGGTTATAATAGGCAAAAAGAGGAAAAAGAGGGGTTAATGACGGTTTTATCAGGCAAAGAACAGGCATTTGTACAACTTAAAAAAGAGTTTGATGAGTATGAGAAAAACAAACTTATTAAAGAAAAATATGATTTGAGTATTGAGAGTTATAATCTTAAAATTGAAAATTTAAAACAAAAATTAGGAAGATATAACGAATTGATTGAAAAAATTAAGGAAAATGAGAAGATTGAGGGTATGTTGTTGAAAGCGGGTATTAGAATTGAAGAACTTGAAAGAGAAAAGACTCAAAAACAAACACTAATCAATAATAATACTTACCAAATCACCTCGTTGGAAGATAAGATTAAAAATAATTTAAATACAATAATCAAAATTCAGGAGGAATCTGAAAAAGAAAAATTGTATAAAATATATTTGGAGGCGTTCGGTAAAAATGGGATATCTAAAATCATAATGAAAACTATGATGCCGATAATAAATTCAGAACTTCAAAGACTAATGGAGGATAGTTCATACTTCAAACTTGAAGTTAGAATTAACGATAAGAATGAAGTTGAGTTTATGATGATTGATAACGGTACTGGTGTTGAGAAATTAATGACATCAGGTTCAGGTTATGAAAAAACAATTGCATCATTGGCATTGAGATCGGTATTAAGTAAGATTTGTTCATTACCAAAACCAAATATAATTGTGTTTGATGAGGTGTTCGGAAAAATATCTAATGACAATTTGGAAATGGTTTCAGAATTCTTTATTAAGATTAAAGAATATTTTGAGAAAATATTTGTCATTACACACAACCCAATGGTTAACCAGTGGGCGGACACCATCGTTAAGATTAGAAAAGAAGATAATATTTCAAAGGTATATCAATAAGATAGATGACTAAGTGGATTTTTATTCTTATATTTAGGTAAATAAGTTTAAAATGAGAGATAAGAAAATTTTGGTTAGGGATTTAGTTATTCATTTAAAAAAATTAAAGTTTGCAAAATATTTAGTTGAGTATATTGATAACGAAATTCCTTTAACCATATTCCCTATTGCGAATAGGGAGGGGTTGACAATAAATGAATGGGTGAAAGATGTTGAAGATGATGTAAGACAACACACAGTTTTGACTACAACCAGATTATCATATGATGGTGTTAAATCATTTTTAGTTTACAAATTAAATACAATTCTCTCAACCTATAAAGACGCAAATATTAAAGTACTTAAAATTACTGAGATTGTTAATACTGAAGAAATTGAGGGTAAATCTTTTGACGCTATATTTGAGTTTAACGGTGAAATTATTATAATTGAAATTAAAGTAACCCAAAGCGATACCGCATTTACAGGTGCGACACATACAACATCAAAGGCGGATATTTTTTTATTAATATCATTATCAATTAATCGTGATAAAAAAGTTAAGGAAAGTGAAAAATATGTTGATGGTATTTTCGGTATGTTAATTAACTTGGATAAAGATTTTTGGAAAGGTGAGGCTAAAAATAATAGTAGTTTTACCACACTTAAATTTTTATCAAATATTGACTATAGTGAAAATATTTTTTGTGGTAGTCTTAAAAACAATAAAGTATACCAAAAACTAATTTTTGAAAAAATATGAACGAAGTAATTTTAGGTAATGCTATTGAAGTATTACAAAGATATGAGGATAATACATTTGATTTAACTGTAACATCACCACCGTATGATAACTTAAGAACTTATAATGGAAAAATTAAGGATGAGGTTGTCTTTGAAGATGGATTTAGTTTCCCATTTGTGGAAATGGCTCGTGAATTATATAGAGTAACCAAGAAGGGTGGTGTTGTTATTTGGGTGGTAAATGATCAAGTAAAAAATGGTGGAGAAACTGGTAGTTCATTCAGACAAGCACTTAAATTTAAGGAGATTGGATTTACATTGTACGATACTATGATTTATCATAAGAATGGAGCCCCATTTCCTGAAACAGGTAGATACTCACAAGTATTTGAATATATGTTCGTCCTTTCAAAAGGGAAACCAAAAACGGTTAATCTATTAAAAGATAAACCAAATAGATGGGCGGGACATAGTAATTTTGGTGATCCATCAAAAAGAGAAAAAGACGGAAACCTTAAAAAGGTTGACAAGTTTGTAGTATCTGAATTCGGAACAAGATATAATGTATGGTATGTTAATAACGGTAAAGGGTTCTCATCCAAAGATGACATCGCATTCCAACACCCCGCAATATTTCCGGAATCATTAGCAGAGGATCATATTCTATCTTGGAGTAATGAAGGTGATATAGTATTAGATCCTATGTGTGGTAGTGGAACGACATTGAAGATGGCGAAACTTAATAACAGAAATTATTTGGGTATTGACATCAATGAAGAATATGTTGATTTATCAAATCTAAGAATACAAAATATTGAACCATACACTAATGAAACACCTAATCCAAAAGTTAAATTCCTTTTATCTAAAGAAGATGCTTTATTGAAAAGAAAAAATAATAAAGAATCTAAAAATTTGTTGGATTAATAATTATTTGTATATTTGTAAAAAAAAACAATATGAGATATCTAATGTTTGTGTACGGTGAAAGTGAAACTATGGATAGTGAAGCCTTAACCACTAAAATTGGTAAAGAAATCCAACCCATTGTAATTTCAGAACAGATAAAATACATTTATGGTGATGGTAACGCAATTTTTCATTTTGAATCTGAGTTAAAATATGAAGAAATGTCTATGTATGTTGAGATGGTTTTTGAAGAATTAGAAGACATCATGTTTACCTTAATACCCTTTAATGGTAAGATGGCAACAAATATGGGTAAGGATAGAAAAAATCACCTATTATCTATTGATGAGGAGGATAAAATTGAGATTAATACTTTCACGGTTAGTTCTGAAGATATTAATCATAATGATGGTGCGATTTTTGATATGTTTATGGATATGATTAATCAAGGTAGTCCATTTATTATTAATAAAAGAAATGGGGATGTGTGTAATATGTCATTGGACGAACTTTTAGATAAAATCAATGACAAGGGAATAAATTCACTCACAAAGGCGGAGAAATTAAAATTGGAACAATACTCAAAATAAAATATATGAAGGAAAAAGGAACAGGAATGCCCATTAATCAGGATGAAATCTCTCACTACCTAAAGGATATTAGGAAGATTAAAGTTATGACACCTGAAAGGGAAAAAGAATTATCTAAACTTATGATGTCGGATACTTTAACTGACAAACAACGAAAACAAGTTGAACAGGAGTTGTTAACAGGTAATTTACGATTTGTTATTACCGTTGCAAAACAATATCAAAATCAAGGTTTGGATTTTCCTGATTTGGTTGCTGAGGGTAACTTAGGGTTATTGAAAGCGATTAAAAACTTTGATTGGAGTAAAAATTTGAGGTTTATCTCATATGCCGTTTGGTGGGTTAAACAATCTATTATCCAGTCTTTAAATGACAATGCAAGAACAATTAGACTTCCGGTGAATGTTGTTCAGGAACTTCATAAGGCTAAAAAAGAAATTGAGAATAATGGAGGAAAATTATCGGATAAATTCTCATCTCTACCATCAATGATTGACTTGGACATGAATATTAATGATGAGGGAGATACATTCCTTGATATGATACCAAATATGGATGCAGACGCTCCTGATGCGGCTTTTAATACTGCGGACATTCTTAAAGAAAAATTAATCAATACACTTAGTGTTTTAGATGAAAGAGAACGAGTAATTATTGAGGATTATTTTGGACTTAGTGGAACACCAAGAACTTTGGAAGATATTGGAGGTGATTTTGGTTTAACTAAAGAACGAGTAAGACAGATTAAAGAAAGAGCTTTGAGAAGGTTACGAAATGAGAGTTCTGAATTATTTGATTATATCTAAATAATTTTCTATACTTTTTGTTTGGCGGTTTAAAAAAGATCATTACATTTGTAATGTATCTAAAACGAAATATTATGACAAACGACATCATCAAAGTAAACGAAGGAACATTATCAGGAGACGTATTCTACGGATCATTCAACACCACAGTAAAAGGTAAAAGAATTTCAGTTTCGGTTTCAAACCACCTTAAAGATGCGGACAAAGAATACGAATTCCGTATCGCAAATAAATGTCAGGCAGGATTCATCAATATCCACGACACTAAAGGAACTGCGGCGAGTGTTATCCGTGGATACCAAAAAAACTCATTGGTTAATATCCAAGCAAAAAATGAGTACGGACAGTGGATGAATGTTTACACAATTAAAGGTGGTAAGTGGTACTCAATCGACAAAGGATTCTTGGATGTGTTGACTGTTGGGACAATGAGAGAGTCATTTCCTGATATGTGTGACATGGAACTTTGGGGTAGAATGGGAGCAAAAACTTGGGCTGACAAATCATTTAAACAAAACTAAAAAAATGGGGGGTATAACCCCCCCACATACACAAAAACAACCTTATTGGGAAATTAAAAAATAATATGGGAAGCGTAATTGATTATATTGAATGTACAAATTGTAAACACGAAGCGTTTAGTGACTTCTATTACAAAACAGGGGAACAATATGTAAGTTGTAATAACTGTGGGTATCACTACTCACAAACATTCCAAAGGGACGGTACCGGAAGGTTCATCACCAAAGACGGAAGTGATGATTATCATTTTGAAAATCTGATTATGAATGTTTCGGAACTTAAAAATCCTTATGGTGCGTACAGAATAAAGACATATCATTCACCAGCAACACAGTGTGGTTCTTTTGAGAATGAAGAACAGTGTAACGAGTTTAAGAAAAGTATTATGGATGATGTTGAAATTGAATTTGCGTCGGTATCCAGGTTTATTAACGAGGAAATTGTTGTTGAGACAATAATTGATAATGGACCTGAAGTTGATTCTTCTGGATTTACAATTGAGGATCGTTAATTTAAAATAACAGCCCTATCATATATGAACCCCCACCTAAAATGGGGGTTTTTCTTTATCTTTTATATTTATTAGGTATAGTTTAATAATATGAAAGAAAAATTTTTACCTTGGTTTTTATTATTTTGTGCGATAGGTTTATCAGGAACTGCAGCCTATTATAGTGTTGTTGGATTATCAATTGTTTTTATTGGTGTTGCAATACCAGTAATAATAATGGGTTCATTTTTGGAGATATCAAAAATCGCTATCGCAACATATCTTCATGATAAATGGAAGGAAACATATGGTGCGTTGAAGATATACATGACGATTGCATTGGTGACTTTATCAATTATAACCTCTTTAGGGATTTATGGATTATTGAGTACAGGGTTTCAGGGAAACATCGCAAAACTTGAAATAAATGAGAAAAAAGTCAAAAATGTTGAAGTTAAAAAGAAACGATTTGAAGAAATAAAAGACGAACTCTCTAAAGAAAAAACAATTCTTGATGGGGATATAACAAAGTTGAGGGATGGGCTCTCAAATAATACTACCACACAATCTGTGGATGGTAGAACTGGACAAGTAGTTACAAGAGCAAATAATGCAAATAGACGATCATTTGAAACACAACTATCACAAGCACAAGTTAGAAGGGATACTATTGCAAAACGAATTGATTCAATGAACGATAGTATTACTAAACTTGACATTGAAATTTTAGATATGGAATCTCAAGAAATATCTGGTAGTGAACTTGGGGCTATTAAGTATGTGAGCGAACTTCTTGATTGGGAAATTAAAAGGACTGCAAATTTATTTATTTTAATTTTAATATTTGTATTCGATCCTTTAGCGATTACATTGGTTATTGCAACAAACCAAGCATTTAAGTCAAGAAGAAAAGAAGAAGACACCCCCCAAGTACCCATTAACCACCCTACAAGTACCCCCCAAGTTAATGATACCGATGAACTACCGATCAACTACCGATCAACTACCGATCAAGTCAATGAGTATAGTTTTATTGATTATGACATATCCAAGGAGTTATCAGATGATATTGAAAATGATATACCAAAACCATCATCCCCTGATTTAGTTGTTGATGAATTGTTTGATACAATTGATAACTATGAATTAGATATTAATGAAGTAAAAAATAAAAAAAGATTAGTATATAAAAAAGAATGATTGATGTTGTAAAATACGGAGAATTTAAACCGACGGGAAAACAAAAGAAGAAAAAACAAATAATTTTATCTCATACATCTAGAGATGTTAAAAACTATTTAATGTCTTTAAAGTACCGATATAACGGAAAATACGACAAAGTTCCAAATTATATTGTTAACCGAGAAGGTAAAATTTTAAAACTTCTAAATGATAATGAACACTCTAATTATTTTTCAGAACCCAATATAAATAGGAACTCAATCATAGTATGTTTAGAGAATTTAGGATGGATGGAAAAAGAACCATTAAAAAATTCACACATTAATTGGATTGGTAATATTTATAAGGAGAAGATATATGAAAAAAAGTGGAGAGATTACTTTTTTTGGCAACCATATACTGAAATTCAGATAGAAAAAACTGCCGAATTATGTAATCATTTAATGAATGAGCTCTCTATAACAAAAGAATGTATCGGACATAATACTAAAATAAATGGTGTTGAAAGATATGAAGGTATTGTGACTAAAAGTAATTTTGATAGTGAATTTACTGATGTTAGTCCGGCTTTTAATTTTGAACAATTTATAAAGCTAATTGAAAATGAATAATTACGAGGAACTAAAAAAATTATTAGAATCATCAAGAAGATTACTTGGGGGAGATTTATTAAACGAAGAGTCTAATAGAATTAGAAAAAGTTATGGTATGATAACTGAACAGTCTAACCCAACAACTGATATAACAAAAAAAATCAATCCATTAGGGGACTCAGAAGAAGAAATTGAATATGAGACTGCTGATAGCGGTGAAGAAGAAACAGAGAGTAAACCTGAAAAGAAAAAAGCATATAGAATTTCGGGCGGAATTTTAGTTCTTCATGGAACAGATAGTACTGATATACAATTAACAACCGATGATAAAATCGCATTCCAAGAAAGTATGGATGAGTTTGTTGCGGAAGTGGCGGAAATTGTGGACTTCAATAAACTAAATGTTTATGAAAATAATGTAGAATGGTCAGGTAAAATTACAGAATTGGATCTTGAGTTCTTCTTCTCAATTGGTGAAACTAAAGGGGTATACATAAATGGTACTATGATTAAGTTGGATGATGAATTCTTAGAATTTGTTAATAAACTACAAACATACTACGAGAAATTTAAATCTAAGTGGTCTAAAGTGATTGCATCAAAAAAGAAAACACCTGAAAAATGAAACAATTCTTAAATACCAATTTTAAATACATCCTATTTGTTGGGGTTGGATTATTTGTTATGTACTTTATGGTTTATTTATTTACACCAAAACCTGAAATGTCAGAATTAGATAAATATAAATTAGAACAATTAGATAAAGACATTGACTCAATTTTAAAAAAACAACAACTGCTTGATAAAAGAATCTTAGAATATAAGACAGAACTAAGTAAGATTGACTCAACAATTGCACAAGTCAGAAACCAAAAAACTATAATAAAAGAATATTATAAAGAAAAAGGTGAAGAAATAACAGGAATGAAACCATCTCAAATTGACAGTTTATTCCATAAAAGATATAAGTATTAAGATGAAAAATTTATTAATTACATTATTGTTATTCGTTCCATTGTTATCATTTGGACAAGTTAAAAAGGACACAACACAGATTTGTTTCCCATATAGTGTTGGAAAACAAATTGCGTTAGATTTAAATAAATTAGATCAGTTAACTGAAGTACTTAAATTAACTGAAACAGAACTTAAAGAAACTCAAAACAAAGTAAGTGTTCAAAACGATATTATCACTACAATGGAACTTAAAGAAGATAATTATGAGTTACAAATTCAAAAGGAACAAGAAAAATTTGGAATTGTTGAAGAACAAAATGAAGGATTAAGAAAAGATATTAAAAAAATTAAAACCAAAAATACAGTTATTGAAATTGTTGGAGGGGCGATAATTGGTGCATTAACCTATATACTTATTTTTAAATAATGGCACTATCACAAACAGATAAAAGAGAAATTGAAACATTGGTTAGAAAAGAGATTAAAGATTTCTTAGGATCAACTACTGTGAAACAGTTTGAAGATAAACTGTTAGATAGAATTTCCAAAGAAATGAAGAGAGGTAAACTAGAAAAAGATGTAAAAGACTTAATAATAAAATCATTCAGAGAATTCTATACGATAATGTATCAACAAAGAAGTTTCTGGGAATCAAAATTCAGAAGTGCGTAATGGAAAACCTAACCGACTTATTTAAAAAACAATTCAACCAAGAAGCCAATATGATTGGATTGACAGGTATTGATCAAGCAAAAGCGAGAAAAGAATTTACTGAAAATAAAAAGTCGGAAGATGATGATATTAGAAATAAATCAAAAGATTATCTTAAAGATGGTGTTGATTTATCCGACATTATGAAATTAGTTAAAAATAAAAAATTAACTAATAATAAAATCAAAGGTGAAATAAGAAAATTATTAAAGAAACCTGAAGAACTTAAAGATTTCTTAAAATCTTTAATTAGTAAAGATAAGACTGAAACTAAAGAGGCAACAGGAACTGGAAGTTCGGGATCTGATATAACAACACCATTGTTTTCAGGTGAAGAACCCAAAAAAGTTGAAGCCACAGAAGCCGCGTCTTCAGGTTATGGAGTTGGTGCGTATGAAGGACCTAGTATTTGGGCAAAAACCACAAGTAAGAAGAATTGGAAACCATCAAGGAAGACACAGATACCAGGAGGAAAATTCGTTCAGGTTAAAAAAAAATGTAAACGATTTCCCTATTGTAATCAGGGAGATATTAAGGCTCTTAATATATTTGAAAACGAAACTGTTAAAAATGTTATTGAGAAAGTAAGTAACACCTATAACTTACACGAGGAACATATAAAAGACATTATTTTATATGAGTTAAGAAAAACAAACAAATAACGATATTTATTATAAAAACACAATTATGAAAAGTAACACTTATTACGATAATTTATTTAGAAAAGTTCTAACCGAAACTTTAGAAGGAAAGGCTGATGAGATAATGGAAAAATTAAAATTTAATCCTCCAGGGAAATCGTTTGACTATGTCCAAGAAGGAGAAACTTGTGAATGTGGAGGTGAAATGAAAGAAGGTGAATGTATGGAATGTGGATACATGAATGAAGAGATGAAAGAAAGTAGGTATGTTACATCCAAAGGAGGTAAATTCCCTAACGAAAAAAAGGAATTATCAAGACAAGATTCTGAATGGACTATGCCAGGATTTGATATGGAAGAATACTGTGCTCAATATTACGATATGGATCCTGAAAGATGTCAATCATATTATGATCAAAAAGAATATAATGATAATAGAGGTGAAATCGATGAAAGACTTCATGGTAAACAATCTCGTTTGGATAAAAACAAAAATGGAAGAATAGATTCGGAAGATTTTAGATTACTTAGAAAAAAAGGAAAAAATACGGAAATGGAAGAAGGCAACGCATTTTCAGGAGCTCTTGCCAATGCTAAAAAAGAAGGTAAATCTCATTTTTCTGTTGATGGTAAAAAATATACTGTTAAAGAAAGTAAAAGACAAAATGATAATGGTGTTTTATATAAATTAGAATACATTAATGAAACCGCATTGTTTACTGAAGATGAAATAATAGATATTATTGAGGGTATTATTAAAGAAGAAAGTAAAACAAAAAATACGATTAAAACAGGTAAAACACCTGCAGGGTATATGGCATATGAAAAGTCACATAAAGGTTCGGGAAAAGAAGAAGATGACTATATGAAAAGTTTTGAGAAGAAAATGAAAGATTATCTTAAAGACGGATCTAAAGGTAAGTATGAAATGAATCCTAAACATTTTCCTATGGGTAATGGTGAAATTGAAAAAATGGAAAAAATGGCTTATGTACCATCAAATGCTGTTCAAGACTATGTTGATAATTTTACCGCTGCGGCATTAGAAAATTTGGATTATGATGGAATTAATCCAAATGAAAATTGGGTAACAGACAATATTGAAGGTTCATCTAGAACGGGTAATAACCCTGAATGGGCAAATGCAGTTGAAACACCAACAAACAAGAAAAGAAATAAAATAAGAAAAGATAATTTACTTGGTAAACTGAAAAGAAAGGCTTATAATAAGTCTCCACAACCTGTAGTTAATGATAGTACTGGTAATTCTAATGATAAGGCAAGTAAATTAATGGTGAAACTTGAATCAACTGAAGAGAAACAAACTAAAAAACTTAATGAGGAGTTCGATAGAATGAAGTCGTTGATTGGTTATCAAGATAAGACACAATAATTTACATAAAAAATATCTTTGTTATTATTCTCCATAGATACTTGTCTATGGAGAATTTTTTTAATTATATAGCAAAACCAATGGATCCCGATGATGTGGACATATGGTTTAGAGTTAATAATATAATACCTGAAAAAATGGATTTATATTATGACTTTAGTTTTTCATTATACTATTTGATTTTAGACACATATTTGGGTGACGACAAAAATAGTGAAACCAAAATAGTATTGTCTGATGAAGATAATTTAAAACATTTTGAATGGTGTTGGAATAAAACAATTGAGAACTTTCAAAAAGAAGAAATTACTTTTAATAAAAAAGGGGATCATTATGACTATTTCTTATCATTCTTCACTGACATATTCTATAATCAAAAGGAGAACAAAATAAAAAGTTCAATAGGAACATTCTTCAACGATTTATTTGATAGGAAAAAACCTTTTACAAAATCTGATTTGGATATGATATCAAGTATATATAAGTCATTAGATAAAAATATGTCAGTATAATATTGACATTAGAGTTAACTAATTTAGATTTATGATAATATAAATAAACTTTTTTTAATTAACAAAATGGAAACATTAGAAAAAATTAAAGCACTTACGGAGGAACTTAGTGTTGATGTAACAAAGTTCAACAGTGGTAATAAAAGTGCGGGAACTAGAGCAAGAAAGACTTCCCAAGAATTAAAATCTTTATTACAACAATTAAGAGGTGAAATTCTAGAATCTAAAAAAGCTGCGTAATATGACTAACATAAATACTATATATCTTTTTGTATTTGTGTTCTCACTAATTGCAGTATTTAGAATTGTTTTTAGATTTACTGTTTCCCTACTACAATCTGAACCGAAAAAATTTGTGATGAGTAGTAGGGAAACTATTTATTTAGGTTTATTCATATCTTACATCATAACATATTTAATACAATTAAATTAATGGGATTATTTGAAGAATTCAGTATACTATTTCCTTACTTACAGTCAGTTAGGAAAATTAAAAATTATTTATCTTTTGACATTGAATTTCCTGAAACATGGAAGTTACCTAAAAAATATGTCAATGAGAAATCTGTAATGGAGAATGAAAAAACAACAACAGGTTATAGGTTCTTCTCATTTGTTGCTGAGTTTAATGAAACCTCAACAAACCAATTAATTGATAGTATTAAAAATGTCATCTCTTACAATAAAGAGAGAGAAGAAAAAGACAGGTTATTTCAGCACAAGGTAAATGAGTTGAAAGCGATTTTTGAAAAACAAAATTTAAATAGTCTACAAGCTTTGAAATTTGACATAAATGATCCTAAAATTGAATTAGAAGATGACGAAGAAACCACTGAGCCAACTGGAAGGGATGCAGGATTGGTTGAAGAACGAGATTAATAAAGATAAGAAAGAACTTGAACTTGAAAAAATAAGATTTCTAAATGAGATTAAAAATCTTAAAAAAGAAGACATAGTTCAAAAAAATACGAAGAAAGTTAAACTAACAATATGGCAGAAACTGAAAAAAATGTTAATGGGATAATGGAAAAATTGGCATTAATAACTGATGCCACCCAATCCATGTTCCCAAAAGGTAAATCCGTAATAGTTTTTGAATTGAATGAGGGAGACTTCAAAGAAGTGTTAGGAAATTTTAGACAACTCGATCAAGGACATAAAAAATTTAAAATTGATATATCAGGAGTTGAGGTTGTTTTTATTTTGGAGGGTCAATACGACGACTCAAAAATGAATATAACACCTGTAAAAAGGAGTTTTATTGAGAGACTATTCCCTTTTATAGGTCGTAAATCGTCTATATAAAACTGATTTAGGTATACCATTACTGGATAATAAATCATAAAGGTATTTTTTTTGTTGTGGTGATGAATCTTTAACAATGATAGTATCAATTCTACCTTTATTAATCATATAATTAGATACACCATCAACAAATCTATCACAATCATCTTCACTCTTTAATGAAAATAGATTTATATCACTGTCATGTTGGATAACAATTTTGTTATTAATTTTTGATAAAAGTTTAACCCCAACTTTAGGTAGGTATTTTCTCATAAATTTATCAACACCTATCTTAGTTTTATTTTTAATATCATATAATTGTTCCTCTTTCCTATACGGGTTAATTTCAACTATAGTGTAGTTTGGATCCTCAAGTTCAATTTTTATTGTCCTACCAAAATCATCTCTAACAAAATACGGTGATGACTCACCCATCTTTGAAACTAATGCAAGTTCGTAGATACATTTTTTACCATTCTCAGTCTCAACACCAAAAAATACATTTTTATTTTCTTCTATTAAGTTTTTGTAATATTTTGTGGCGTTAACTTTAGTTTTAAACTTCTTTATAATTTTCTTTTTTACCTTATTTTTGAATAATACAATTGTGAAATTGTCCATTTTTTCATATCTTTGTAATTAAATATAATTAAAATACTATATAAATGAATATTCCGAACTATTACGACATATTAGGCGTTCCTGAAACTGCAACCCAAGATGAGATAAAAAAAGTATATCGTAAACTGGCAAAAGAAAATCACCCTGATGCTGGTGGTGATGAGGAAAAATTTAAACAAATTGCTGAAGCGTATGATACTATTGGTGATGATAATAAACGACAAGAGTATGATATGAGAAGAAAGAACCCATTTTCAGGAATGGGAGGAGGAGACGATATATTCCAACAGATGTTTAATCAGGCATTTGGTAATCGTAGACAAGAAAATAGAGTACATGATTTAGTTATTGATACTGAATTAAAAGTTACTGAATCATATTTGGGTGCGAATAAAGAAATCACATATCGTAGGAAATTAAAATGTGATCCATGTAATGGTAGTGGGGGTGAGAAGAAAATTTGTCCTGAATGTAATGGACAAGGTTCTGTTGTGAGACAGATGGGGTCTGGTATGTTTATACAAATGGTACAAGTTGCTTGTAACACTTGTTCAGGACATGGACGAGTTATTATAAATCCTTGTCATATTTGTAATGGTAGTGGGACTAAAGATGAGATGAAAACTGTTGAAGTTAAATTACCTAATGGCATTGATGATGGACAATTCATCCGATTACAAGGTGTTGGAGATTTTAGAAACGGTGTTTATGGTAACTTAGTTGTTAGAGTTAAATTGGTTTCTGATAATAATTTTGAAAAATATGGTCCTCACTTAATTTACAATGCTTATTTCACATTAGATGATTTAAAGAAAAATGATTTTGAAATACCTCATCCTGACGGTACGGTAAGATTACGATTCCCAAAGACATTTGATACAACAAAACCCTTAAGAGTTAAATCAAAAGGGTTTAAAGGTGAAGTTATAGGTGACTTGTTGGTTAACCAGCATGTCAGATTTGAAAGGGATTAAAATAGAGAAATAATATCTTTAATAATTTGAATGGTACCGTAAATTCCCGCGCCAAACATATATAATGAGAAAATTAATAATCCCCATTGTGTTTTACTCATACCTTTTTTACATTGACTACATCCTGTAACTTGTGTTGCTTCTTCTTTTGATTGTTCTACTTCTTGTTTCATAATGTTATTTTTGATAATAAATAATTATATCACCAATTATTTTATAAGTGAATGATTGGTTAATAATTGATTCTCTTATTACAATATCATCATTTCTTGTTATTATAATCTCTCTAGTGTTAACATTATTAAATAATTTTTTTGGGTGACGGATTGAGGTATTTATTGTGATTTTAAGATTATTATTTTTTATGTTGTAATGAGTAAATAATTGATAATCAAAACCTAAACGGTAATCACGAATCAATAATGCACATTTATGTTTACAGGTATTAAATAAAATAAATGATTGATTAATTAAAACATCGTATATGTCCGACATTGAGTCCATGATTTCATCCGTTGGGACTCTAATAAATTCACCACTACCGGTAATAGCTCGGAAAGATTCATAAGTTTGAACGATACTCAATGGTTGACCATTAATGGTAACATTTTTAATAGGAATACTCTCAACAATTATACTCTTAAGTAATGGTAATAAATTCATATATAATATAAATACAAGAAACCCCACCTTTTTAGAGATGGGGTTACAATTATTTCATTCCTAAAATTGAGGTAATCAACCCAGACCGATTCACCCAGTCATTAGCGGTCAGTTTGTTTAATAGGATTCTGACAACCTGTTGATAATATTGATTACTCAACCACATCAACAATACAAAGATAATGAAGTTTTTGGTTCTGCCAAAACTTTTGTAATCTTTTTTAAAAAAAATATTCATTGACTGATTATCATAAATATCTTATACTTTACCTATGTTAAGTTATATCGGAGGTAAGAGTAAAATTGGAAAGTGGATAGTCCCTTTCTATGATAATAATATGGAAACATATGTTGAAACATTCGGAGGGATGTTTTGGTGTTTCTTCAACATGGACTTAAAACAGTTCCCAAACCTAAAGAAAGTTGTTTATAACGACTTTAATCCACTCAATTACAATCTGTTTAAATGTATTCAGAACCCAACTGAATTATTGAATGCAATTAACGCAATTGATTGTCAGAAATTTGGTGTAGAAGTAACTCCACCAATTTACAAAGAACAGTTTATAAGGTTTCAGGCTGAAATTTTTAATGAGGGTTTCAGCGTAGAACCTGGCGATTATGAAGTTGCTGCTAAATACGCTTATGTTCTTACACAGGTTTTTAGTGGTTCTAAACCTGAGACAAGTTCATTTATTGACTTGAAAGGTAAGTATAAATCAAAGTATCTTACATTTAGAGATAAATTATCTAAACCTGATTGGGTAGAACATTTCTTGAAAATTACGGATGTTGAAAATATGGATTTTGAGGATGTGATTAAAAAGTATGATTCACCAACAACATATTTTTATGTTGATCCACCATATTGGAAAACTGAAAATTACTATTCAAATCACGATTTTGACAGAGAAGATCATGAAAGACTTGCAAATATATTAAAAGGAATGGAAGGTAAATTTAGTTTGTCGTATTACGACTTCCCATTGTTGTCGGAATGGTTCCCTAAAGAACAATATAGTTGGGAGAAAAAAGAATTTGCTAAGGCGGCAGCCGCCAAAAAAGGTACCAAACAAAATATGGGTGAAGAATTACTTATACTGAATTATTAATTAATTTATTCATTTTTATTTATCGTAATATTTATAGTAAAAACATCAAATGAAATTAGTAAAAATTTTATCATCGGTAATCGTAGAAAATGTTGATCCTAAATTTAGATTAACAGAAATATCAAATAAATTAATGAATCAACTTGTCCTTAAATTTAGTAACGAAACTAAAGATTCTGAGGATGATATTAAAAGTTATATTAATGATTTTGATAAATATAAAAACGGATTACCTGCCGACAGACGAGACATTACAAAATACACATATGACCAACTTAAGTCTGTGATTTTATCAAAGAGAATTAAGAAGGAAGAAGGTGATATATTTAAAACCTATATGAAGGGTCCTGGTAAAGGTTCTGATCAAAGACAAGTTAAGTCTATGATTAAGAAATTCTTAGAGATAAGAAATTATCTACCTGAACCTAATAGGGACATTATGAGATATCCTTATTTGAAGTTGGTTGAATTGATACAAAATAAATTTGGTGGAATTATTACCAAGGCAGCTTTTGAAAAATATAAGAAAGAAAGAAACGATTTAACAAACGAGCAAATACTTTCTTACATTGAAAGATATGTTGATTTGTATGATAGATTGGAAGCAAATACGCCACCGATTATGTTAATGTCATTTGATGAGTTGGAGGCGGCATTGGATCATTTACCTGATGGGGATGATACACCAAAGAAAAAAGGTGACGACTTTAAAGACATTGAAACAATCTACGATAAAGATAATTTGTATATCTTCAAACCAAACGGTAAAGAACAATGTATTAGATTAGCACATGGAAGACCTTGGTGTACATCAAGAATTGGTGGTGGTAACTTATATTACAACTATCGTTTGGAAAATAACTTAACACTTTACTATGTTATTGACAGAGATACACCATTTGATGATTTGAACTTCGCGGTTGTTATCTTGGTTGATGAGTATGGAAGAAAAAGAATAGCTGATGGTAAAAACATGGCTGGTGGATATTCAGGACACAGAACAGAGACTTGGGATACAATCTCATCTAAAGTTCCGAAGTTAAAAGACAAAGAATACTTATTTACTCCAGATCCACTTACCGATAGAGAAAAAGGATTATTAAGAAAATACAAACATATTAATGTTCAAGACGATGCGGTTAAAGAACTTGGTTCAGTTGAAGATGCTGAGTTTTGGTTAGAAATTGCAAGTCCAAACCTAACAAACAAACCAAGAGTTTATATTAATTTACCTGCAGAACTTAAAAAGAAATATATTTCTTTGGGTATGGATTTAACAGGTGATATGATTACAAGTTCAGAACCTGATGTTGTTAAATATTATTTGGCAAGAAAGATTGATTCGTTGAGAACCAAAACTTTAAATAATCTTACCACCGCGGATATCGCTTTGATTAATATGCCGGGAATGAAAAATCTTAAGGAAGAACTTAAGGTTAAATATGCTGGACAGTTGGCAACAGAAGGTGACAACATTGTTAAGATTACATACCCGAATGATGCGTCATCAAAATATATTGCATTGTTTGGTTTTGATGAATTATTTGAAAATTTACCTGAAAGTATTACATATTTAACAATATCAAATAAATCAAACGATTCTCTTGATTTGGATATACCGGCAAGCATTGGTAAGTTTACAAATATAATAGCATTGGTACTTGAGAATTGTGTAAAATCACTACCTGAAGAATTAGGAAGAATGGAAGGATTAACATTCCTAACATTACAGAATAATAAAAATCTTCAAAGTCTACCTGAGTCTTTAGCGGATTTAGAGTATTTGGATCTTATTGCGTTATCGGGATCAAATCCAAGTGTTGTAATACCTGAAAGATTAAAGAATATGATGGTTGAAGAAGGTGATGGTTTTTACTATATTTCAAGAGACTAATTTAAATCTGAATATATGAGTAATGTTGATATTGAAATTTATGTATCACAATTAATTAATTTCTTTGAGAGTAATCCAAACGATTTAATTGAATTGATAGGTAATCTTCAGAAAGAAGAGTTCTATCAGAAATTGAGAGAGAAGTGTGAAGAGAACTATAAGAAAGGTGAAGATATTGTTTTGACAAAAAATCAAATTATTGATATTGTGGTGGAACTTAAAATACCTGAACTATCGGATAAATTAAATCCTAAACAAGTTGTGGAAGGGTTTATCCAAAAAACAAAGTTTGGAGATATTATTTTAAATTAATTTCATTTCGTATTTGGCAATTACAAATTAATTACTATCTTTGTGATGTAATTAAAACCAAAACATTATGATTTATACACCAGAACTTATCAAATCCGTAGCCCCTTCAGTATTCGCAACATCAGCATCAAGCAAGTTGTCTGACAAGTATGTCTTTGTACCAACCGATCAAGTCATTGAATTTTTCGATCGTGAAGGTTGGGAAATTTCAGATGTTAAACAAACAGGTAAAGGAATTCACGCAACCCATCAAATTAGATTCCGTAATGGAGAACTTCCTTCAGTTGGAGACACATTGGTTGAAGCAATTGTTCGTAACTCACACAATGGTATGTCAACATTCTCAGTGAGTGCCGGACTTCACCGATTGGTATGCTCTAACGGACTTACAGTACCTACATCAGTTGCTGACAAATTTAATGTTAGACACAGTGGGTTTGAACTTGACGATGTGAAACGATTGATGGACGGTTTTGCAAAGAAACTACCGACAATTCAAGGATCTGTTGGACGAATGATGGAACGAGAACTTACCATTGACGAACAAATCCAATATGTTCAAAAGGCGTCAAAAATCCGATGGGCTGAGGGATCAATCCCAACTGACAACCAACTTGTTGACATCCTTACACCAAATCGTGTGGAAGATAGTAATAACGACTTGTGGACAACCTTCAATGTAGTACAAGAGAAGTTTGTACGAGGAGGGTTTGACTACCGAACTAAAACAGGACGAAAGTCAAAACTACGAGATCTTAAAAGTATCTTGGCGGTAAACAACATCAACACAAAACTTTGGGAACTTGCCGAAGAAATGATTTAAAAACAACGGAGGGTTAATCACCCTCCTTTTCTATTATGGAGAATAGTGAAATAAAATATTTTAAAAAGATTGATGACTTTATTACTTCTTTATTGGAGAAAACGAATAAAGTGTACAGTGTTATTGAGTGTATGGATTATATTCCGATTACACCTGAACTTTTATTAACTAAACGATTTACAATTGAGTATCTTGATAGTAAATCTTATGGAGGTTCTTTAATCCATACTGAAGGTATTTTTAGAAATAATGCTGGTATCTATCTGTACTTATCTAAAATGGAGGTTGAGACTACTTATAAAATAAAAGTAATATACGACATATCACAACTTGATGAAGTTGTGTTATTCATAAAAAATTTAACAAGATTAAAATAAAATGGAAATTACAGGAAATCAATTACAAGAAAAAATAAATAATGGTGAGAAAGTAATCGTTGAATTATGGGCAACTTGGTGCGGACCCTGCAAAATGATGAAACCAATTTTTGAAAGAGTTGCAACTGAAAATACTACTAATGTACAGATGTATACGATGGATGTTGATCAAAACAGAGAAGTTGCAATGAAATTAGGTGTTAGAAGTGTCCCAACAATTAAAGTATTTAATGGTGGGAATGTAACTAACACAAGAGTTGGGGTTCTCCAAGAAAATGAAATAAAAGGTTTAGTACAAGAATTAATCAATGGATAAGGTAGTAGTATTATTCACAATGGAAGGATGTCCTTTTTGTGTTGAGATGAAAGATATGTTAGTTAAAGAAGGGATTGATTTTGTTGATCGCGACATTGACGAATATGAAGAGGAATATAATATGTTTGTTGAGATAACAGAGAATGAATTTGTTCCGGCATTTATGTTAATTGAAAATCCTGAGACAGAACCGATTAGTCAATTATTTGCACCTGATAGAGATTATCAAGATTTAGAAGACGGTGTCAAGATAATTAGAGAATGGATTGAGAAATAAAAAATAAACCCCACCTTTTAGGATGGGGTTTTTTGTTAGAATAGAATTATATGTTCTAATAAATCTTGTTTAAGGTACGGTTTTTCACCATCAGGATTCAGGACATCATCAATTAAATTATAATCCGACAAACGCTCTCTAAATGAGTCCATATTAAAATCAAATACATCAAGAATAAGTGACTTAATTGATTTCTTGTCAATTTTTGAGTCGGATATAATTTTAATTTTTAAATCTTCATTATTGTCTTCCTCAGTGGTGAAATAAAATGATACTTCATTAACACCTAATAAATTAAACATATGGTTCATTATGTAATGTGAGTAATAAGTGTTTAACCTTCCACAATCTAAACTATAACCATATGGGAATTCAGATGAAATTGATATTTCTGAAATATCAGGTTCAGGTTCCTCAACAAAAATATCTTTATTTACCATAACCCAACCCTTATGAATTGTGTTTATATCCTGATTATATCTAACAACATCAATGGTATTAATATCTGACATCTCCAGCTCCTTTAGGGTATCACCAAAAGATTCCTTGAACTCATTTTTAATTTCGTTTATGTCTAAATACTCATTTGATGTTGTTAAACCATTAACAACCATAAACGCACCACAATCTGTGACTTGGATAATTGATTTTTCTGTTTTGTTGATTTTTGAGAGAATAAAGTCGGCAAATAAATTTACGATTCCTCTTTTTGAATTTTTGTTAATTAATCTCATAACTATTAAATTTTTATAATGTGTATGAAATTAAAACAACATTATAAATAGTTTAGTAATAAAGACGATCAGGTAACCCGTCATTGATATTCTCAACAACTTTTCTATCATCTGGATAGTCAGGAACCCTGATTCTTAAAAAATCATCACTATCGCCCATGTAATGGCGTAACATTGATGAGTAATCACCATATTCAAATAAAGTATCCTCATATCCAACAAATGAATTTAAAAAATTCTCAATATCACTTTTAATGTTTTTAATTTTAATATAAGGTATATATACGGTTTTTAAACCGTTTTTGTTTTCAACCCAACTGTGCTTACCCTCAAAGTAAGTTGATAACTCATCAAATACCTCCGAGTACACTTCATCATTATATGCCTGATTGTAAGCCTCATCACCCAACCAACGCAAACTATTCATCAAATCATTTAAATCACCTTTAAATAATGAATTCATAGAGTCCTCATCCTCAACAACAGACATCACATTTGATTCAGTAATGATAAACCTACCATCGTCATCCGACATATCTCTAAACAATTCACTTTTATAATCATCTAAAGATAATTCTTGATTACCAACCAATTCTAAAACTCTCTCGGCTAATAATTTAATATTCTTTTCGTTAAGTTCTTCCACAATATCTCTATAAACATCGTGAACGGTATCACTATAAGGTTCCCACCAATCCTCATCTAAAACATTTTTTACAACATCTCTATCGTTATAATCTCTTGAATATTGACTGTCCCTAAAAAAATCGGATAACTCAGTTAAGTCACCCAACATTAAATAATAACCATCACCACGAATTTCAACATCACTTAAAAAACCCTGAACAATCTCGTTTAGATATGAAGGATCGTTTTGTAGGCGATATAACATCAACTCATTTACAAACCGTTGATCTTCGTAGTGTATACTTTCTAAATCAAAATATTCTAAAAGTCCTGCGCGTTTTACATAGGAATAAAATCTTTTTACATCACCTCCGAATACATCAGAAATATCATCCCATTCACCATTGTTGAATTTATTTACTAAATCTAAAACTTTTGACATACCTATAAATATAAAAAAAGGTGGAAACTTTCGTAACCACCCATTAATTTCTTTGGTGGAAATAAATTACCTCTTGTTATAATACTTCTCAACGATTTTTTTAACTGACTCTTGAACAGTGGCATTTTTTACTTGCTGTGGCTGTCCTTGAGCGGGTGCTTGTTGAGTAGCGGGAGTTCCACCATTGTTCTTGTTTTTGCATCCACACGACATAATTAATTGTTTTTATTGGTTTATTATTTCAAATTTATGGTTATAAATGGTTTTTCTTATTGAACCACTAGCCCCATTGTTAACTTTTTTACCCCTCAGTGCGTAAGATATTTTTTGTCTAACATTTCTAGGATTACCATTTGAAAATCCATTAGATATTAAATAATTTGCACCCTCAACAAGAGTATCAAATATAAATATCTCATTAGATAAAATATTAGTGAGAGAGTATTTAGTAAAGTTATTATTTTTTTTTAAATTATATTTTGATAAAGAAACCTTAACTTCTTCATTATATGTGTTTCTTCTGAACTCATTAACTAATGATAGATTATAACCTAACGATAAATTATTTGAATTGAATTTATTAATGTAAAAATTTTCTCTATCAATTAAGTCAGAATATGAGCATTCCTCAAGGATTTCAAATACGAAATGGTTATAACCATATTTATCAAAAGATTTTTGTAAATATTTGTTATCGTGAGTACCGTTAGACAACATCCAAAAATGTTTATATTTTCTACTACTCATATTAATAGAACTACCTACATATGACTTATTATTAACAACATTTAATATTCTATATATACCGCATCCCATAATGATAAATATCACCATTTAATTAATAATTTTGGTATATCAATAATATTTATAAAATATGAAAAAAGTAATTAGACTTACCGAATCAGATTTAATTAAAATAATTAAAACTAAACTCAACGAAGAAGAATCTGAATTTATTGAAATTCCCGCAAATGAATATGAACAGTTATTATCTGTAACTGGATATAATGGTGCGGCTCTTGAAAAGACAAGAAGGTTTAGAGGTAAGAAAATAAAAGTAAACGGTAGGTTAGATATATCAGGTAAACCAGTTACAAATCTTGGAACAATATATCTACAAGGATCATTAGAGGCAACTGGATCAAAGTTAGAAACCTTAAATGGTGTGACAATTACGGGTTCTAAATGGTACTATAATACACCATTGGAGTCTAAAGAAAAGATAAGGAAACGAAGAAAAGAATTGGATGATGCCCAAGAAAGAAGAGAAAATGGTGTGTGGGACTTAGATTATCCGAACATTGATGATGAGGGATTAAAAGCAAATGCCGCGTTTCAGTACCTTGTTGAAAATGGTGAGATAGAAGAAATAACATCTGAAGAAAAAAGAGAATTAAAAAATTTAGAACAAAGACAACTTAATATTTCTGATAGAATGGAAGCGGAAAATGATGAGGAACTTTTATCTGAATTGCAAAGTGAATACGATGAATTACAAGAAGACATTGATGATTTATTAAGAAAGGAAAATAATGATGTTTATGGATTGATACCCAAAAGTTCTGGACATTATAATATGTCATCTTTTATGACAACATATGATGATTTAAATGATGTGACAATTGCCGTTGGAACCGAATATGAAGCGGATGAATCAAAAAAAGAATGGGTTGAACAATTATTGGATGATGGAGGATATAGACACTTTAATCAATATACGGTTGAAAGACATATTGATGGTGATGAGGTTGCCGACTATTTTGAAGATGTTATTAGAGAATGGATATATGATGACCCTAATAATTATGACATAGTAAGAGACTTAAGTAGAAGTCAAAAAGATGAACTTTGGGTTCTTAGAATGGAGAAATGGGTTTATGAAAATGAAGGAGTCAGATTTCCGATAAAGTACCCAACAAAAGAAGAAAACGGAACAATCTTTGATTTTTGGGATGAAGATGAAGAACACGAATTTCAATTAAAATATGAAGGAAATAAGTGGGTATTATATAAAGACGGATCGATAGTTCAACCAGGTCAACTATATGATGATGAAGATACTGACGATCACCAAGATGATCGTGAAAGTAGAATTTCTGATATTGAATATGAAATACAACAAATTGAAGAAAATCCTGATGGTGATTTGGATGAAGATTCGGTTGAAGAAAGGGTTGAAGATAAAAAATACGAAATTTCTAATGACCCTATAAGTTGGTTGAGAAATTACGACATGGATGTTGATAATTTTATTGATGAAAAGGCGTTTATTGAAGATGTTGCTGGTGATGAGGATTATGGTATTTTGAATGGTTACGACTCAACATATGATATTATTAATTTGGGTAACCAAAGTTATGTTGTAATGATAACCGATAAATAATTTACAGATGACAAAACCTTTATTATACTTGAATAAATGGCAAGAAAAAAGAAAAATAAAGGAATTGAATTTATAATGGAAACAGATTGGTTATTTGAAAAACCAATTGATCAAGAACACAAAGAATATAAATTATTAAGTTACTTCCAAAAAATGGGGGAAAAACTTGATAACATGGAACTATATCCTGGTTTCATAGAGTTGTCATTACATT
Source organism: Notodromas monacha (assembly GCA_905338405.1). Taxonomy (NCBI): domain Eukaryota; kingdom Metazoa; phylum Arthropoda; class Ostracoda; order Podocopida; family Cyprididae; genus Notodromas; species Notodromas monacha. The sequence goes on along the minus strand of CAJPEX010000024.1, from coordinate 61,382 downwards.
TAGCAAGTATTCAAACCCTAATTAAAGATAAAAAATTAATTTATACTGATAAGAAGTTTGATACGATTGATGATGAACTCCTTGTTAAAGATTTGAAAATCAAACAAATTCCTGACATGACACAGGAAGAAACTCAAGAGTTTATTAGTATATTAAAATTTTCCGCACCAAGACTAATGGAGTACTTCAATGTTGCAAAGTCCGTGTGGTCAGTCGTGTTTGAAACAATTGAAGTTAAAATTAAAAAGAACAAAAAAAATCTATCGTTAAACAAAGGTTACTTTTACTACAATGAGAATAAAACAAATAGTTTATATGTTTGGGAGTACAACATAACACCAGCATCAAGAGATTCCATTGAGAAAAAAACACTTGTAAATTTAATTCATTCCGAACCAAAAGATAAGTTGACTATACCAAAAATAATTAATACATTTTCTCAATGGAGTTCTGATGAAGAAAAACCATCATTACCTGTGTTTGAAATGAAATGTAGTGATATATTCCCAATCAATGAAACATTACTACCATTATTCAAAAGAAAACTGATTTCATATATTAATCAAGAAATGTATGGGAAAGAAAAAAAAGTGATACAAATTAAAGTTAAGTAATATGGATATAATAGAAATTTTTGAAAAGTTGGTTAAGGAAAATCCAAACGATAGTGATTTGGGTAAAAAAGTTAGAGAAATGTATCACAAATTAAAGAGTGAAAATAATGGGATTCAACAAGAGGATACTCAGAAAAGATAATATTATTAATAATCTTGATAACCTATCAAGATATCTATCAGCCGATGCAATTATTATTAGTGACGACTTTTCAAATGAAGTGTTCAAAATGTTCTGCGAAGGAAAAACTGAGGATGAAATCATAAAATATATAAATAAAAACAAATGAAGATTAAACTTGAATATCTGTGGTTAGACGGATATATGCCGGAACCAAATTTAAGAAGTAAGGTAAAAATTGTTAATTACGATGACATAAAAAATTCATTTATAACGGGTAGATTTCCTGAATGGAACTTTGACGGATCATCAACAAACCAAGCAGAAACTGGGACTTCAGACTGTATTTTAAAACCTGTAAGACATTATTTGGATGATAAATTTGGTAGTGTGTATGTTCTTTGTGAGGTTATGAATTCAGACGGAACACCACATCAATCAAATACCAGATCATTACTTGGTAATGAACAAGAGGATTTGTGGTTTGGTTTTGAACAAGAATACTTTATCTATGATAGAAAAAATAAATGTATTTTAGGCCACGATGAAAACAACTTGGAACCACAAGGTAAATATTATTGTGGTGTTGGAGAATATGTTGCGGGTAGAGAATTTGTTGAAGAACATATGAATTTATGTTTAAGGTATGGGATTAACATAACAGGAATAAATGCCGAGGTTGCACTTGGGCAATGGGAGTATCAAGTATTCTCTCAAGGTAAATTGAAATCAGGAGATGATTTATGGATGACAAGATACCTACTACATAAGTTGTCCGAAAAATATAATTATGGGATTGAACTACATCCAAAACCAATTCAAAAAGGTGAATGGAATGGATCTGGACTTCACACAAACTTCTCAAATTATAAAATGAGGGAAGAAGGTGGTGAAAATCATTTTAAATCAATTTTCTCAAGTTTTGCCACAAGACACCAAGAACATATTGAAAATTATGGTTCATCAAATGAATTAAGATTGACGGGTAAATTTGAAACCCAATCAATTAATAAGTTTAGTTGGGGTATTTCAGATAGAGGCGCATCAATTAGAGTTCCACAATCAACCGCAAAAGAATGGAAGGGATATGTTGAAGATAGACGACCATCTTCTAACGCTGATCCATATAAAATCATTTATCAAATATGTGAATCATTAAGAAATGCCGAAGAGATTGACGATATCAAACATAAAATGAATTATAAACTTGATATGGATAACCTTAAGATGGATTATAAAACAATCCCAACCGACGAACTACTAAAAGAATACTTCAATGATGAAGAATTTGAATTGGATGGTAAAACAATGGATGGAAGTAATATCCCTACAAAAGAAATTAAATTTGATTTAAATGGAAAATAATATATTTAACAAATTACCCGGAATGATGTTTGGTAAGGGTGAGGGTAACATTAGTTGGTACCCAGAAAGGATTCATACCCTACAAGATTTGGTATACCAAATTAAACCAAGAAATATTATTGAAATCGGATTCAATGAAGGACATTCAATGGTTTTAATATGTGAGACATTATTGAAAATAATTAATGAAGATCCTGATTTTAATAGGAAACCAATTATAGTTTTCATATTTGATGACTGTAAATATGAAAGTACGGTTAACAATCACTCAATACTTGCCGAGCATTACAGGAAGTGGAATATACATTTGAGTTTATTTCCTGGTAACTCCCTTGAGGTTGTTCCAAGAGTTTTAGACACCGCAAAAACAAAATTTGATTTTATTGAGATCGATGGATGTCATTTTAAGGAATGTGTAAATAGAGATATTAACAATGTGATTCATTTTATTAATGATGATGGTATTGTATATTTGGATGATTATAAGTCATCAAAAGATCCAACTGAAGGTGTTGATAACGCAATTGAATCATTTGACTGGCAAGGATTTAATACCTATTATATTGATGGAGTATTTTGGGCTCACAAAAAGAAAAAAGAAATGGAAGAAAAAAAGGAACAAGTAAATCACCCTAACCACTATGGAGGAGAATTAAATCCATATGAAGCAATTAAGGTTATTGATGCTTGGGACTTGGGGTTCTCACTTGGAAATACCGTAAAGTATATCTCAAGAGCAGGGAAAAAAGAGTCAGATAAAGAATTACAAGATCTTAAAAAAGCATTGTGGTATCTACAACACCACATAGAAACATTGGAGAAAAAATGATAGAAACAGGAAAAATAATAAATGGGGATTGTATTGAGGTAATGAAAACATTACCTGAAGGATCTGTGGATTTAATCGTCACATCACCACCCTATGGAGTCGGTATTGCATATGATACCCACGATGATGATGTTGAGTTTGAGGAGTATTTGGTATTTGCTAAAAATTGGTTAACTGAAGCGTATAATACATTAAAAGATGATGGACGAATTGCCTTAAACATACCATATGAAATCAACAGACAAAAGAAAGGGGGAAGAATTTTCTTTGTTTCTGAAATGTATCAATTAATGAAAGAAATTGGGTTTGGTTTCTTCGGTATTGTGGATTTGGAAGAACAATCACCACATAGAAGTAAAACAACGGCTTGGGGATCTTGGATGAGTCCGTCAAGTCCATATATTTATAATCCAAAGGAGTGTGTAATACTTGCATACAAAAAACACCACATTAAAAAGGTTAAAGGAGAACCTCAGTGGAAAGGGACACCTACTGAAATTGAACAGGAGGATGGAACCATAAAAAAGAAAGTTGTATATGAAGAACAAGATAAGAAGGAGTTTATGGAACTTGTTTTTGGTCAGTGGAATTACTTTGCAGATACTAAATCACTCACCAAGGCGACGTTCTCAATGGACATCCCAACTAAAGCGATCAAAATATTATCCTACAAAAACGATGTGATTTTAGATCCATTTGCGGGTAGTGGAACAACATTAGTTGCCGCTGAAGTATTGGGAAGAAGATGGTTAGGTATTGAGTTATCACCAAACTATACCGAGATAGCTAATACAAGAGTAAATTACTTTAAAACCTTACAGGAAATAAAAGAAGAACAACTCTAATATAAAACCCACCTTAAAAGTGGGTTTTTTTATTATACGGATATTTATTCATATATGAAAATAATTATAACGGAAAATAAAAGGGACAGACTGGTGTTAAATTGGTTGAATAATAAATTCGGTAATCTAACTAAGGTTGTTAACTATGATAGAACATTTTATGTTAATAAGGATAAAAAACCGTTATTTTACTATTATCAAGATGATAAAAATAAGTTTGTTTTTATTGATTACACAAGAATTTGGATATTTTTTGAATCCATTTTTGATATGGAATATGAACAAATACAAGATATTCTAAAAATATGGTTGGAAGAAACCTATAATTTGAGTGGATATTTACCTATTGATTACGGACACTAACCTATAATATAAAATAAAGTATGAAAATATTTCTCACGGAAAAACAATTAAAATATTTAAAGTCAAATCTTATTTCAGAGTCAGATGAGGTAAATCAATATGGGTTTACACAGGACGAAATGAAACGAATTGAAGAATTTGTTAGAAAAAATGTTAAACAACAATATGAATGGTTAAAAAAAGAAGTTGAGGAGGGTGAAGAATATTCCGAACTATTAGAAAAAATAAAAACTCATCTTAAGAATAATCCTGATATACCAAAGAATTATTTTGATTATCTTATTAAAGAATATGAGGGAAAAATAAAACAATACGAAAGAAATAAAAAGAACCTTGAAAATTTTGATTTTGAAGAGTATGTTAAAGATGGTATTGATAGAGATATACACGGAGGAGCATATTCAATGGCTTGGAATATCAGAAGCGAAAAATGGGAGAAAGAACAATTAAATAGAAAGTTAACAAAAGAAGACATAACTGATATTTTAGTTACCGCTCTTGAGGGAGGATCAAATTATTGGTATTTAATTGATTTACCTGAAAATATAAAATCATATGGGCAATCAAAATCTGAAGCGGTTGGTGAATATGTTTTACGAGGTGGGTCAATTGATTTCTACGATAAGGAAGAATATTATGATGTTAGGAGAGCATTAAAAGATGGTGATTACAATATTGGTGATAGTGATGATATGGTTGATGAAAAGAGTTATCAGGAAGACATTGAAAATACTAAACTCGGACATATTGATATGAACAGAATATTAGAGGCAATAACAAAAATAAAAAGTGAATATCCTGAAGTTTGGAAAAATATATTATTGGAAAATGCGGATGCTGGAGATGCCGATGTATTCTTACAACTATGTGTAATGGGTGAAGTTGTTTATGGGTAAATAAAAAATTATAAATTAAAAACCCCACTGATGAGGTGGGGATTTTTTATTTAAGTGATAACCACTTTGACTTATAATTTTTGTTAGTTCCACAATACCTACCATATTCATTTACAATAGGTCTACCCGTGTTATAACAACCACAAACAACATTCCAATCACCATATCTATTATAAAGTTTTCGTAGAAGTTTCATACTTGTCCTAATGTTCAACTCAATATCAGTCATAATTTTATGATTTGAATATTTCACTTTATTAATTGAATATGATGTCATAGGCATAATCTGCATCGGACCCAAAGCTCCAACACAAGAGATTCTTTCAGGATTGTACCTCCAATCAAAAGGACCTCTGTATGTTGTTTCTTTATACGCCACATTATATGCAACATACTTAGGAATGTTATATTCATCAGAGTATTTCTCAATACATTCATACATCCGAATAGAAATTGGTGAATTTGGAGTACCTGATCCCTCATTCGTAAATTTACTATTAGATTGAATCTCAATCGTTGACATACCTGATAAGGTAATAATGGTAACAAGACATCCCATCAAGTATACCAATTTTAAAATGTTGGATACTTTCATAATTTATTATTTTGATGTGTCTGAGAAAATATTTCTAGCGTATAGTTTAAACACCGAAACACCGATTGAATCTTGATAAACTGTGTAGTCACCAGTTTTCTTGTCAATGATAATTAGATGGTTATGTTCATCTAACGCTAAATTAACCTGACTACGATTAACTTTAACCATATGGATGGTTGGTTTCTTTGGACCATATTCGTTATTATACGCTGAACCTGCGTAAAATCCCGCAAACAACGAAACCACAATAAACGACACAACTACCACATTTCTAAATAAAGGTTTATACCTTTCCACGAATTCATTAAATTTCTGTTTCATATTTTTAAGTTTTAAAGATTTATACAAACATAAGAATTTTTAAACAATAAGACAAATGGTATTTACATTTTGGATCTGAAAGGTATTTATGGTTATGAGAAAAAATTTAATATTAGAATCAGGATTAAGGGATATTAACAAATTAGCTAAAAGATATCCTAAAGCTAAAATATATTTTCACCAAGATTTAGATGGTGTTACTACCGCACTTGCAATGAAACACTATTTGGAGAATAATGGTATTAAAGTTGTTGATGCCGAAATAATCCAATACGGGGATAAAGAATTTTCAGTTAAGAAATTAGATGCTGAAGGTGATACAATGCCGGTTCTAGTTGATTTTGCTCACGGAAAACCAATGTTTGTTATCCATACCGATCACCACGATACTCAAGCCGGAGTTGAACAAGGAACATCAACAAGTTTTAGATCATCAAGATCGAATGTTGAAACAATATCTCAAACAATATCACCTAAAGATATTTTCTCACCTGAAGATATTACATTAATATCAACTGTGGATTCTGCGGATTACGCAAAACACGATATCGCACCTGAACAAGTGATGAACTACCTATTCAAATTAGATAAGGATAAAACATTACAAAGAAATAAAATGTTAATGGGGTTGGTTGTTAATAAACTATTATTGGCATATAAAAATAAACCAGGTTTTCTTGAAGAAATTGTTTTAACCGCAAATCCATCATTAATGAGTATCCTGAATAATATCAGAGGACAAATGATGAGTAAAGGATACGCTGAGGTTGGTGATCTTGAAAAGAATAAGGAAATGTATGTCCAAACGATGAAGTCACACCCTAATGTTAAAATTGATGACAACATTATTGTACAATACGGTGGTGGATCAATGATGAAACCAGGTTCTTACGATAGATATACTCCATTTAGAAATAATCCTGATGCCGACTTCTTGGTTATTGCTTGGCCGTTAGGATTGGTTCAAGCATCTTGTAACCCATTTAAAAAAGAAAGAGCACTTAAAGGAGTTAACTTAGGTGAGATTAAAGATGAAGTATTAGGAAAATGGGAATCACAATTAAAAGATAGAGATATTCCATTATCAACAATTAAGTGGATATCAGAATCAGGAAAAGGATTTACACCTGAATCTGTTGGGTTCACCTATAAAGATTTTAGAGCGTTATACGGAGATAAGTTCAAATCAAAAGAAGGTAAAGATTTTATGAGAGATATTGATACGGCAATGTCAAAATCATTTACTGATTTAACTGATGAAGAGATGAGTTTACTTGATAGTGTTACCGTAACCGCTTGGGACATTATCCAATCAAATAGTGGAGGACATAAATGTATCACGAACATTTCAGGATTAAATTATATGGGTAGAAGTAAAAGACCACCTCAAGGGAAATACAAATACAGTTCTGAAAATGAGGACGCAGCATATGTGAAGTTCACTAAAATGATTCAGAATGAATTTGTTAGATTATTGAAAGAGAAAGTTCAAGAAGGTTAATCAAAGTATACTCTATCTCCTTTTGTAATATCATATTCTTCACAGGTTCCGCCCATAACTTCTAATATCATATCACCATTACCAGGATATCTCTTACATGGGTTAGAAGTACAAGGTTCACAGTTATGATGTATCTTAACAATAGTATTGTTACTTATATAGATAATATCCAAAGGAATTATACAATCCTTCATCCAAAAAGAATGTTCACTATCATTCATTATAAATAACATTCCATCAAATGTATCATCAAATTTTTTACCCATCATACCTTGTTGAGTGTCTTTTGATGTCATTACACATTTGACATTGAACAAATTGTTATTTATTATTATATCCATATACATAAATATAATGGCTAATAGAAAACTAAAAAGATTTTCGGGAATACTTGTCAAGTGTGGTAATAAATTTTTACTTTGTAAAAGAAGTCCTAATCAGTCTTCACCTAATATATGGTCGGTTCCTGGTGGTGGTGTTGAGTATGGTGAAAAACCTAAAGAAACCGCAATTAGGGAGTTTTATGAGGAAACTAATATTGATTTAACTAATGAGATTAATGACATAAGATTAGTTGGTACTTTTAATACATATACTAAAAATGGTGAAGTTAAAGGGATGATGTATATCTACTATTACCAATCAGATGTAGAGATATATCCTGATTTGGATATGGCTAAAGATGGACACGAACATAGCGAATGTGGGTACTTTAATTTCATGGATTTACCAATTGATGACCATAAAGACCCATTATTTAGATTAATTTTAACACTTTTGTAAAAAAAAATTGTCTTTTGGTTAACTACAATATATTTATGTGATACAAAACAACATTCCCTTCTAATTTATTGTTGGTTTAACATTAATGAAATCCCAAAAATTTTCGTAGTTGATTTTTTTTGGGATTTTTTTATGCCGTATCATTTTTATTTGTATATTTGTAGAAATAAAAAACATATGGGGATTTACATTTACACTTACAAGAAAAAATTTAATAAGAACGCAACTCTCAACGGAGAGAAAGTTGTTGTTGGAGAAGCAACATACCTTTGTAGAGCCGATTACAGTAACAACTACACAGCGGTTGAGAATCGTGAGATGATTAGAGCAACAAAACTCCCAAAAGGTGAACAACCTGACTTTATCACTTTTGATGGTGAGAATGTTTACAAAAACAACAAGTTTGGTATGTGGAATGATGGTTCAGGGTTTTATAGTGGGATTCATCACGAAAACGATCTTGTTGGAAAATTAAAAAAAGTGGGTAGAAAATTTGTTATTGAGAAATAATTAAATATCTTTGAGGTATGAATAAGACGGCATTTAAAATTAGAATTATTAACGAATCGTTTGGAGAGTTACTAAACGAAGTATTTATTGATGAGACACAATTCAAAATCTTTTTGAAGATGGTTCACGGGTGTTTGGAACTTGAGAATGATTTAAGGTTCTTCAATGGGGATACATTCTTAATTAACATCCCATTCCGATTCTTGAAAGATTCCATTATTGTGACAGGAACTAAAGACATTGATATGGTTGAACCAATCAAAAGTAAAATTGAGGCATTAATAACAAAGTAATATATGAAAAAGTTAATTTATTTTATCACTCTTATGTTGGTGATTGTTTCTTGTCAAAAGACTAACCCACCACCTTACCCACCACCAATTCCACCACAACCTATTGTAACGGATACAACGGTGATTGATACCGCAACAAACCTAATTGGTGAGACATGGGTTATTGATGGTTACCGAGTTAATGGTATTGGTGCAATTATTACAATTAGTGATACACTTGTCTTTAACACAATTAATTCATATACTTTTAATGGTAATACCGCAACCTACTCGTTTTATACAACCGCATCTGCGTATTCACTAACAATGAACTACACACCTTGGGGTAATTTAACTGGATCAATATTTGAAGGTAATTTAAATAGTGGAGTAATTCTAGGACTTAAATTCACCGACATTACAATGGGTTCAGGGAATCAAACGGATTATTACCTTTGGATGCATAGAATATAAGTTTCCTTGTTTAGAAAAACAAGGTGGTGGTAGATCGATCCGTTAATGGACGACCCAAAAAAGGAATTAGAAATAATTCCTTTTTTTTGTTTTAATAGTATTTATAAATAAACGAGTTATGAATATTAGAAGAATTTTAATTTCCGAACAAGAAAAGAAAGATATATTATCACAATATGGTGTGAAAAAAGATGTTATCTCTGAACAAACATTAAACTCTGATGGAACATATAACATTATGGGTACTCAAGAATTTATTGTACATGGACAACAATATGGAGGATCTCCCTCTAGAGTTTATATTAAAAAAGGTGCAACAGTAAAAAAGAATACCGACGGTAAAAGCGTATCTGTTGATGTTTACTATAAAAAAGAAGATTCAACAGGTAGTTTTACTGGATCATTGGTTAAAGCTGGTGTGACAGGTAAATATGAGTGCGGTGGGTTAGTTTTAAAATTAGGTAATCAATGGTATTACCAACACGAATCGTCAGGAAGACCATTTAGTAAAGCGATGGATAAATTATTCTGTAATGGTTCTAAATTAAAATCCGATAAAGTAGTTGGAGGTGGCGGTGAAGAACAAAAACCAAAAACAGATAATAGATGTAAATTTGTTGAGAAAGAGTTTACAAATCAACAAGTTTGTTATATCCCAAATGATAATACTTGGATGTACGCAAAAACTGATGATGGAAAATGGCACACAACTAAACAAACTGATAAAAAAACATGGTGTGAATTGACGACACCTAAATTTCAAAAGGCTATTGATAAATTAAATATTGAATGTAAAGGATTGGAACCAATATCAAAGTTGGAACTTAAACCAATTGGTACTATTGAAACTGAAAAGAATTTAGAATTGGTACCATCAAAACAACAAATGATTGATAAAGGTTTAGAAACCGCCAAGTTCATCTCGGATCTACAAAACAGACCACAATAAAATAAAAGGAACTTAGGTTCCTTTTTTTATTTAATTCTTTTTCATATCTTTGTGGTATGGAAAATACATTATATATCGTAAGAGGAATACCAGGTAGTGGTAAATCAACATTTGCAAAAACTTTAGGTGGACAACACTATGAAGCGGATATGTTCTTCATTGATGAGAATGGTGTGTATAATTTTGATTTTACTAAAATAAAAGATGCTCATCAATGGTGTCAGGGTTTTGTTAAATCTGATATGATATTGGAATATCCCAAGATTGTGGTCTCAAATACCTTCACCCAAGAATGGGAGATGCAACCATACATTGATATGGCGAAAGAACATGGGTATAAAGTATTCACAATTATAGTTGAGAATAGACACGGAGGTGTGAATGAACATAATGTTCCCGAACAAGTTTTAGAAAATATGCGTAACCGTTTTGAATTTAAATTATGAGTTTTAAAAAATTATTGACTACAGGAAAAGTGTTCATCACAAGTGATACTCACTATGGACACAAAAACATATGTCGTGGTGTGACAAATTGGAGAACACAAGATGGTGAAGTACCGGTACAATCTACTCGTGATTTTCAAACTATTGAACAAATGAACCAACGATTGGTTGACGGTATTAATAGTGTTGTTGGACAAGATGATACCTTAATTATGTTGGGTGATGTTTCATTCGGGGGATTTGATAATATTGGAATTTTCCTTGAAAGATTGGTTTGTCACAACATTCACCTCATACTTGGAAATCATGATCATCATATTGAGAACAACCGTGATTATGTACAAGGGAGATTCCTGAGTGTACAACACTATTTGGAGGTAAACATCAATGGGAAAGATTTTGTACTTTGTCATTACCCATTACAAAGTTGGAACGGATTAAATAAAGGTGTTATTCATTTACACGGTCATGTTCACTTACCTGAACACCGTAAATTTGGTAATGGTAAAAGAATGGATGTTGGTGTTGATGGTAACGGTATGGATCCATATAACATTGATGATATTATTAGAATTATGGGTAAAATACCTGTTGGTTCTGACATGAGTGGTGATCACCATTTGGACGGATTAGTTGGAGTTGTGGGTTAAATCACAACTCCTTTATATTTATATGTATGAAGAAAAATTTAATCATTACTGAAAATCAACTTGAGATTATTGTAAATAGTCTTTTACTGAATGAAGCCGTTGGAGTTCCTGAAGGAATTATTGAATCGGCTGAAGAACTATATGAAATCATATTAAACCTATTAAAAGGTATGGATGATTACGATACAACACAAACATTTACTGAAGATAATTTAGATTTAACAATATCTGATTATAAAATACACGAATTAGAGTTAGAAGTCCAAGTTCACGAAATGGATGAATATGATGGACCATTCACTATGATATCTGCCGGTGTTGCAAATCAATTTAATTTTGATAGAAAACTACTAATGAAGGTTCATAGACAAGATAATACAATTGAGTTACAATTACATTTTGCATCAAATGGGGATGATTGGGATTCCCAAGACCCTTATAATTACTTTATTAATGATAGGGTTCAATTAATATCTGTAATTGCTCACGAAATTAAACACAAGTTTGATAAACAAAAAAAGACAACTGACTTGATAGGGAAAGATGCTGATTATCAAGCATATGCAAGTCAAGGGTTAAACTTTGGAATTCCGGTTATTAGTGAATTTATGAGATATAGTTATTTCATTCAATATGTTGAAAATCTTGTTAGACCAACTGAAATGGCAACAAGAATGAAATTAACTGGAGTAACAAGAGAAAAATTTAGAGAATTTTTTGAAAATGATAGTGTGGTTAAAGAACTAAAAGAAATTAGAGATTTTAGTTTTGAACATTTTATGGAAGAATTACATAGTCAAATGGATCGTGTGGATGGTTTATTAGAACACGCAGATGTAGATTATGAAAATATGACTGAAGAGGAAAAAATAAAGGTAGTTATGGATATAGTTTATATTAATCTTATTAGTGCTAAAAGAGATATTTTTGATAAAATGACGGATGGTGTTGATAGTGAAATGGCTAATTTTATGAGAATGTTAGGTATGGGTGTTAAGCGTGAGAACGATGAAGGATTGGAAAAAGTTAGACATAAATATTTAAGTCAACTTGCCAAATATCGTAATAGAGAAAGTCAGTTCTTTGTTGATGAATGTGAAAGATTTAACTATGTTGCAACAAAATTAATTAAACGACTTGTAAAAATATATTCACTTATTCCTGACGAAAAAGAACAAACTAACGAATCAATTCTTAATTGGGAGTTACACCAACAAATAATGGAGAAAAAATACGGAAAAAGAAAAATAGAAAAAGAGTTTAAATTTAAACGGTAAAATAGAATCCTTCACTTTTGTGGAGGATTTTTTATTATTCATAATATGAAAAAACTATTATTATTTATTCCACTAATTACACTATTATCATTTAAATCGTCAGAAATAATCTACACAGGAACCGCATCATATTACGGACAACACTGGACAGGTAGAAAGACATCATCAGGAGAACTATTCCACAAAGACAGTTTAACCGCAGCTCATAAGTACTTTAAGTTCGGAACAATTGTAAAAGTAACAAACACAAGTAATGATTCTGTCAGATATGTTAAGATCAACGACAGGTTACCAAAATCATCAAGTTTTGTGATTGATTTGAGTTACGGAACCGCAAAGGAACTTAACTTTATTAGAAAAGGAATCACCAAAGTGACACTTGAACCAGTGGACACAGTTCCAATAAGAAAATAATTTCTATTTAACCCCCACTTCAAATAAGAGTGGGGTTTTTTGTTTAATCAGATATTTATTAATAAATTTGTAAAATGAAAAAAGTAATAAGACTAACCGAATCAGACTTGACAAGAATAATCCAAAGGATTATTACCGAATCCAAAAAGAAACAAAGTAAATCTGAAATATTAAAGATGTCAAAAGAAGAATTGGAAGATGTTTATGGTGAATTGGAAATAAAGGGTGAATACCAGGGGAAAAAAGGGACATTCCACCATTTCAAAAAAGCTATGTTTGATATTGTTTGTAGTTTTAGAACTGACGATACAACACCATCAGGTTTAAAAAGAAATACAAAAGGAATTAAAGTTAAAAATTTAGATATTTAATATTATGAAAAAAGTAATAAGATTAACAGAATCAGATTTAACAAGGATTGTTAAACGAGTGATCAATGAAAATAAGAAAAAACCATCAAATGAAAAAATTGAGGATGTGTTAAAAAAACTTATGGATGATTACATTGGTGAGGATGAATGGAAAGGTGGTTATAAAGAATCGTCAGATAAACCATATGACAGATTTATGGTTAGTTTTAAACAATCGGGGGATGACACCGAAGAGATTGCCGAAGAAATCATTGATAAATTAAATAATAAATTTGAAAGTAACTTATTTAAACTTGGTAACGCAAGTAAAAACTCATTTTGGTTTTATATAAAATAATGATATGAAGAAAATAATTAAACTAACAGAATCAGATTTAACAAGGATTGTTAATCGTGTGATTAAAGAAAATGAATCTAAATCTGATTTATTAGACTTAACCGTTTTTCAGTTGAGAAAAAAATTGGGTTTACCTAGTGGGTGCAAGATTGAGATTAAAAAGGGAGATGTTTCAGGAAAGAAACTTAAATATACTAAATATGTTAAATATATTATTACTCAATTACCATCACCTGTTGACGGTAATCGTGAAAAAATAATGAATAAAATAGAATCATTAGAATCTGAAGGTATCTATTCCGACGCATCACCCAATTTTGGAAAGGGAGTAACTTGGATTATTAAATACTAAAAGTATAACATATAAAAAATATTTAACCTCCCTTCAGAAATGTTGGGAGGTTTTTTGTTTTATTAAAAATAGTTTTCTATCTTTGTGATATGGTAAAAGAATTTGTACCCTATGAGTTGGCGGTTAAACTCAAAGAGATTGGATTTAATGAACCTTGTATGGGTGTGTATTTTGGTAATGGTGAAATTGAAATCACCCTACGAATGGTTGAGTCAGGACATATTCCTTGCCCAACATTCTCTCAGGCCTTCAGATGGTTTAGAGAGAAGTATAAATTACATAATGGTATTTATCCATATTATGATGAGTATGAGTTTCAAATTAAAGACTTTAGATTGCCTATCAATACACCAATAAATGGTGGTTTAATGCCATACGAAGAAGCAGAACTTGCTTGCCTTATTAAACTAATTGAAATTGTTGAACAAAAGTAGTATGGAAAAAGAATTTGTAACCTACGAGCTGGCGGTTAAACTCAAAGAGATTGGTTTTAATGAGCCTTGTATGGCTGTATATTTTGGTAATGGTGAAAATGAATTATTTACTTTTAATCCAGCAATAGCTAAAGAAAATACTGAAAGAATGGTTGAGTTAGGACATATCCCTTGCCCAACCTACTCACAAGCATTTAGATGGTTTAGAGAGAAGTACCAAGCTTCCCCAACAATACATTGTATGTCGGAACAAGGTAATTCTTGGAGGTACTATATCCCAAATGAAGGTGGTGAAAAAGATTTCTTGACCTACGAAGAAGCAGAACTTGCTTGTCTTGAGAAGTTAATTGAAATTGTTGAACAAAAGTAGTATGGAAAAAGAATTTGTACCTTACGAGCTGGCGGTTAAACTCAAAGAATTGGGATTTGATGGCTTTACTCGGTTTCACATAAACAGAAATAATGAGTTAAATACTATATCTGAATCACCGTTTTCAATGTTCCAATATAATATGGAGCCAAACGAAGATGATACCGATAGTTTAGTGGCTGCCCCAACATTCTCACAAGCCTTTAGATGGTTTAGAGAGAAGTATAGGATTCATTCATTTATTGATTGTAAGTGGAAAAACCTTGGGTGGGAATATGAATTAGTGGACTTGAATAAAATGGAATCAATATCAACTATTGGTAATTATGGTTACAATACACCAGAAGAATCAGAACTTGAATGTCTTAAAAAACTAATTGAAATTGTAGAGAATGAAAAAACCCTGTAAAGAATGTCCACATCTTATTCGTAATCGTCATAACGATATGATCGTGGAGTTCGGAAAGAGAACCGGTAAGAAACACAATTGTCATATGACGGAAGGAAAAAAAGATTTGTGGAATGTAACTGATAAAAAATTGGAGTGTTATGGAAGTAAAACACAACAATAAATTTTAGTAAATTATTTTTAACAATTAAAAAAGAAAAATTATGATTACAGGAATTTTACCTGATATGTCACCTATGAGAGATATTAATCAAGTATCTGATGGTGATAGGTTGTTTTATGAATTAGGACACAAAATTAGAATGATGGATATGAGTTATGAAAACAACTGGGTTCGAGAAGGTAGGTTTAAAGAGATTGATAATGTGAATGACTTCATAGAAAATGATAAATTATTAACGGAATTAGAATATCTCGAACATCATAATTTCATGATAATCAAAAAACAATAATTTAATTGAACCTAACGTCCGATGATCAACAATCGTTTTAATGTTGGTTATCATTTGTTAGGTTTTGTCATTAATTTGTTTTACCTTTGTAAAAATTATAGAATATGAAAACAGAAGGAATTATCACAGAAAGTAAAAAATACGTTAAATTGGATAATGGAGAAACATATCCAATATCAAAGTATCAAAAAAATCACGAGTTGAGTGAGGGTCAAAAGGTTGTTGTTAAAATTGACACTGAATATCCAGAGTCGTGTGATAACAATCCATTTTGTGAGGGTGATGAAACTTGTATTATTTGTTTATGTAATAATAAAGTTGCGGTTTTAGAATTATAAACTCAAAACAAATTAATGATTGAACCTAACTAATGTATAAGCGAACTTTTACTTAACTATAGATGTCAGTAATTACTAAGAAATATAATTTTTTGTTTTATTCAAAAACATTACATATATTTGTGGTATGGAAAAAACGACAGATAAAAACGGAAGGGACATCAAAGTGGGTGACTATGTTAAGGTAGTTAATAGAATTACAGGATCTGTAGAAGATTCTGGTGTGATTACCAAAATTGAAGGTAGACAAGTTCATCTCGGTGTTGAATCTGTAAATGGTGTGTCATTTGATAACATCTATTTAAGAGGCGATGTGATTAAACAATATTAATGTTATGGAAACAATAGATAATACAAAATTGAGCACCGATAAGTTAAAGGTGTTTGTTGATAGATTGAACAAGATTGGTATTGAAGTTAAACTTTCAGGAAATTTCCCGTGGATTTATATTAATGAGATTTGTGGTATAAGAGTGACTGAAAAGTTTGAAGCAAATCACGGGTTTACTGTGATGTTTCTTCCCGGTAGAAATGACTCACCACCATCACAGTTTACAGATATCACCGAGATATTCAAATTGATTAGAAAATATAATAGAGAGTCTCTTTTAAGAAAAATAATGGAAGATGATCAAAAAAACGGATTGTATGAAACTGAATGAATTAAGGGTGGGTAGTATTGTTACCCACCCACTATTTGGAACACCAACAGAAGTTAGAGCAATCGCATTTAACGGACTATACATAGGAACGGAAGACGGATTACCGATACACATTGATGACTTCAAACCCGTTGAGATAACTGAAAAAATACTAGACTTACTTCATTTTGTTGAAATGTCAGATACCGCACCTGGTATTGGTGAATTTCATTGGTGGGAAACTGAAAGTATTACACTAACACACCTTTATAAAGGTTTATATGGAATTCAGGGTTTTAGTGATATTAAACCGATAAGATATGTTCACGAGTTACAAAATGCTTGTTTTGTTATTGATGGTGAAGATTTGAATACAACAGATTTGTTAATGATGTAATTTTAGAATCTTTTATTATGATAAAATTTGTATAACTGTTTAATCGTGTCCTCAAGCATATTGGAAACTTCTGTTACAAAATCTATTTCTTCTTGTTCTGGTAAATCTTCCCACCCAAGTTCATAATTATTCCACATAATTGATTCTACGGCTCTTAAAGTTAAGTCATATTTAAAACCTCTATAACTTTCGGTTTCGTAATACACTTGTTGTGCATTAATTGAAAGTAACTTCTTAACCTCATCTAAATCAATTCTTCTACGGAAGAACTTTGTTTCATTCAATAATTCTTCCCTCAATATTCTTCTTATGGATTCTTGTAAGTTCATATTTAATATTTTATTATTTCATAATTTTCTAAATCCAAATTTTTCAAGGTAATCTCTTTTTCATAATCAAAAGTTAAATTTTGAATTATTGTTTGTTCTAAATTAATATTTGATTTGTGTGTTTTTATTCTGATTATTTTAGCGTTATCATTTATTTTAACATCAGATAAAAACAACCAATCCGTATCGTAAAATAAATATTCATCAGAGGTTCTTACCCAATGTATATTTTTATCCTTTTTAAATTCCCCAACAATATTAACTAATCTACTCAATTCAATATATTCAGGTATATTCGTCAAACCACCATCATTAAAATCTTTATTAAACAGATTATCCCAATTGTCATCAAACCCTTCCATGTTACCATGAAAATTAATATATTCTTTTTTATATTTATCTTTTATGGTTTCTTCCCTTAATATTCTTCTTATGGATTCTTGTAGGTTCATATTAAAATAAATATCCAAAAATATTGTTTGGTAAATATAAAATGATTACTTTTGTAAAATGAAAATGGACTTAACTAAACTTACAATGGACGAACTTATTTCTTTAAGAAATAAAATTGATGGACTTATTCATTCATATGATGATGGGTATTTGTATATCTGTTCTGTTCGTCAGTTTGGTAGTGTGTGGGAAGAAAGACCCGCAAGTTTATATTCATTGAAGGAACTTTGTGGTGAATACAATGGAGACAATGGTATTGTTGATGTATATACCAACAACCCAAATTTGAAATTCCCTGAGATGGATTTTTATAATTACGGTGATGTTATGTATATCAAATCCGAAGATGATTATAGACAATGGAATAAGTACAATAAGGATAAAAACCTAATTGAGGATGTAACACAACGACTTGAAGATTGGGAAAATAAAGACAATGTTCCGTTTAGTTACCGTCCACATTTTGCTCCATTTTGGACAAGAGAAGAATTGAATGAATGGATCACAGAGTTTGAAAACACGGTTTGGGATTTCACCTCACCAGTTTCAATGAAGGTAGATGAATATTATGATGACGAAAATGAACAAGATTGATAACATAGATTTAATAAAACCATTATTGAATTTTTCACATTATGGTGACTTCTATATGTTATATGTATTTAAACGAAAGAAGGATCAACCGGAAGGTGAAAGGGACAATCACCAATCAGTAAGAACAATTAAAACTTATTGTATTGGGTCCATCCCATATTTGGAAAAAAGATATGATGAGATTAAACAACTTTGTGAAATGTTTAAGGCTCGTGCATATATCCATGTACAGAAACAAAACCATAGTGATGTTTCTTTGGATATGATGGTGTCACTTGCCGAGAGAATAAAGAACGGTGTTAAGAATCAGGAAGGTTTGTTTGACAGTGTTGTTGGACAAATCAAAACTAACGAAAAAAGATGGATTGTGGATATTGATGTTCCTGATTACCATGCGGTATATGAAATTACAAAATTTATTGAAACATTAAAACCTGAAGGACCAAAGATTGAGTCGGTAATCCCAACTAAGAATGGATATCATCTAATCACAGGTAAGTTTGATGTTAAAACATTTAGTGAGAAATACCCTGACATTGACATACAAAAGAAAAATCCAACTCTATTATATTATCCTGAAAGTTTGGGGTAGTGTTGTAAGTTAAGAAAATTTTTACTACATTTGTGAAATGGAAAAAGAATTTGTAATATATGAGTTGGCGGTTAAACTCAAAACACTTGGATTTGATGAACCTTGTTTTGGATATTATGTAGATGGAGAACTGAGAGGGGTTAATTTAGGTATTGAACAACTCGGTGGTATAGAACCATATTATCAAAGATTTAAATTCCATACATTAAGTAATCACAACATTGATAACCCAAATAAAATAGTTGCAACATCGCCAACTTACTCTCAGGCATTTAGATGGTTTAGAGAAAAACATCGTATGTTTCATGAAGTTTTTATAGACACTGAACCGACTGTTAATGAACCGGATAAACTTGAATTTACTTATCTCGTTTTACATATGGTTGGAATAGAAAAAATGTATACTAGCAGAAATAAACGGTTTGAAACCTACGAAGAAGCAGAACTTGCTTGTCTTACCAAGTTAATTGAAATTGTAGAAAATAAATAATATCTTTGTGAAATGGAATTAGAAAAATTTGAACAAGCAAAAAAAGTTAAAGAAGATCTTGATAGATTGGAAAGACAGAAGTATAAATTAGAATCTGCGCTTAAATCTTGTGGTTTGAGTGTCACGATTGGATTTACACACTCTGGAGGTTTCAACAGAAAAGGTGAGGTTAGTTTCTATAACAAAGAGATTATTAAAGAAATGATAACCAAAGAACTTGAGAGGTTGAATGAAGAAATAGATTTGGTAAAAGAAGAATTTGAAAAATTGTAAAAAAAGAAAATATGATAGTGTATCTTGTAGGAGGAATTTGTATGGGTGTAATGTTGAGACCATATGTGGATAAATTAATAACAAATTATGTTAATAGAAAATAATGGAAAATCAAAATAGCGTAGCATATGTTGGAAAAATAGGTTCAGTAGTTGAAATACCAAATGCTGACAACATAGAACTTGTACTTGTTGGTGGATGGCAGGCAATAACCAAAAAAGGTGAATACCAAGAAGGGGATAAAGTTGTTGTTGCAACCACTGATGCGGTAATACCACAAGCATTATCTGACTTGATGGAAGTGACTAACTACCTTCGTAAAGGACAACGAGTTAGAACCGTAAAACTTCGTGGATTTTATTCCGAATGTTTGTTAATACCATTCAAGTACTTGGCACCAAAATCATTGGTGAACAATGTTAATGAAGGTGATGATATGATGGAAATACTTGGAATCACCAAATACGAACCACCGGTTAAAATGGTTACTTTGGGTGGAGGTAAGAAAGTTAGATACCACCAAAATCCAAACTTCCATATCTATCACAAGTTCCCAAACATGAAGAATGTTCCTGATATGTTCACCGAAGAAGATGAGGTTGTTATCACCCGTAAAATACACGGAACTAATGCCAGATTTGGAATAGTTAGAAAGAAAAAACTTTCTTTGTGGGATAGAGTGAAAAAGTTCTTCGGTAATGAGTGGGTTGAGTTTGAATATGTATATGGTTCTCATAATGTAGAAAAAGGATCCGATTCTCAAGGATTCTACGATACTGATGTATGGAGAGAAGTTGCCAATAAATATGATATACGAAAAAAACTTTGGGATCATGTTAAGGATACATATTACCCTGAATCTTTGGAACAAGGACTTACCATCTATGGGGAAATCTATGGTAAAGGAATCCAAAAAAACTATGAATATGGTTTGGAGGAAATAAAGTTTGTTGGTTTTGATGTTGAAGTTGATGGTGTTTATCAACCACACCTTGAAGAAACCGTTCATTTTGATTGTTTGGGACTCCCACAAGTTGAGGTATTGTATGAAGGAACTTGGAGTAAAGAAGAACAAGATAAATATGTCTTCGGTAATTTTATAAAAGGAACCAAAGTTCCTCACGAAGGTATCGTTGTTAAATCTGTGACTGGTGATCGTCATAAAGTTGCAAAGGTTATCAATCCTGATTATTTAATATATGGGGAGAAAAATAATGTTGGTGACTCCCATTGATGGAGTCATCATTTTTTCATATAATTAAAAAAAGAAATTATGAGTAGTGTTAGAGTTTATGTGGACCTTGATGATGTCTACGATGAGATGGATAGAAGTGACAAAAGAACTATGGCTCAGTGGTTACACGATGACGGCATATTAGAATCACACCCAAATCCTGAAATAAGAAAAGTTGTTAGAGGCGATATAGAATCTCAAGGAGAAAAAGAATTAAGAGATAACCTCACAAAACTATGGAACAATTATTACCTACTAACAAACGAAGAAGAAGAATTAATTAAAAAACTTTCAAGTAGATTTTAATATGAGACATCATGCGAATTTCTTCATTAACCGACTTGCAACTGAATGGTTAAAAAATGGTAAATTGATTATTGGTTGTGATCTTGATGACACAATAATTCCATATAATGAAGAATTAAAAGAACATTGTCAAAAAGTTGTTGATTTGATTTTGGAATGTCAAAAAGAAGGTATTATATTTTTAATTAATACTGCAAGAAGTGAACGACAATTGGAAACCGCAAAAGAACAAGTTGAAAAGTTGGGTATTGAAGTTCATGGGGTAAATCAAATGCATCCTGAGTGGGATAAACCATATGGGATGAATGGTAAGATATATGCGAACATATTCCTTGATGATAGAGGTGGAATAAAAAGTACATATTGGGATTTAAGTGAGGTGTTATCAATAGTAAAAAGAGAAAGAAGAAATGAAAAATAGAATGGAAACAAGACAAATTATTTTTGGTGTGTATGAAAAAGGACACGGATGTGATTCATATGTGGGTTATTTTAAATTTGAGGATGATGCAAAAAAAGAACTCAAATCTCAGATGAATCGACTTAAAGAAGAATACGGAACTTCAGATCTTGAGTTGAAAAACGATAGAGTTGTTAAGGTTGATGGTAGAACGGAAGAAATATTTTTTATTATTCATCCAATTGTATTAAGATAAAATTATGGGACTAAAACATTTAAAAGAACAGAATCCTGATTTGAATATCAATTTAATTGATTTGATTTCCAAGTTGGATCCTACTAAAACAAAAAAGTTAACACCTTTATTAATTAAGATGTTAAAAGATGGTATTGAAATTCGTAAAAATGATATGTATTGGGGCGGGAATGAAAATGACTCACCAACAGTAAAAATAATTAAAGAATTACCCGATTCAAAAATGACACTTTTGAATTGGTTGTGTGTAAATTATTTCAATGTGGAAAATTTGGATAAACTTCCTTTATTTACAGAATATCTTGAAAGAGGATTAGTGGAAAATACGGACATATCAACATATAAAGATTTCAACGACATAATTAGGGAAGTTGGAAAGGCAGCAACTAAAGAGATGTTGAAAAAATCCAAAAAGGATATTATGATTGTTCACGACGACGATGAATGGTTATTCTTTAAACCATTAACTCACGATGCTGCGATTACATATGGGTTTGGAACAAAGTGGTGTACATCAATGAAGAACGATGGTGAGTACTTCTATAGATATTCGGCACAAGGAGTTTTGATTTATGTAATAAATAAAAAGACAAACAGAAAATTTGGTATTCATAGTAATAATGAGGTTAAAATTGGTATATATGATGAAGTTGATAATCATATTGATTCATTTGAAACTGGTTTACCTAATGAATTGATTAAAAAACTTTTTGAGTGGTTGGATGTTAAAACTAATCATACTAATTATGACTTGTTCTCACCTGAAGAAAAAATTAAGAGTCGTAAATATTATTTCAATGGGAAAGACGAAATTATAGAACTAACCGAACAAACTATGGAAGAACTTTCAATACCTGTTGAGGATATGATGATGGAAGAGCCAATATTGGCACCAAGAATGGCACCAAGGTTAGTGCCGATGACTATACCAATGAGAAATTATCCTGCAATTTTAAGAGATTTTGATGATTTACCATAAATAAATTTGTTTTAATTAAAGTCTTTTACTATATTTGCAAAGTGAGAATGGGTAAAAGAAAATATAGGATGGTTCTTGATGAACGAAACAAAAGATTCATAATTGAAAAAAAAGTGGATCTTTTGTTTATTAAATATTGGAGTAGAAGATATCTACGAAACAATAATGATACTTTTTACCATACTGAAGAACATACTTTGGCAAGAAAGATTGTTAACATATTGAATGGGAATGAACATCTTATTTAAAAATTAAATCTTAATTATCTATTGACACAATAAAATAAAAACCCTAAACTTTCACTTACAAAAATAAAGTTATGACAATTAAACAAGCACTTAAGACAAAAAACAAACTCGTCAAAAGAATTGGTGAGAATACAAAGTTGATGCAACAATACAACTCTGTTGAGGTAGGTAACCAAAGACCATATAGTACACAAGAACTATTCAACCAAATCAGTAAAGACACTTTAGAGTTGGCTGAATTAAAATCTAAAATCCATAAGGCAAACACTCCGGTGTTGGGGGACATTTTTTATATGTCAGAATTGAAGTCAATGATTCAGGCTCTTAAGAAAATGGATTGTACCGAAGGTAAATCAAACAAAGATAGATACCGAATGGAGAGTGAATTGGTGATGACATCTGAAATTTCATTGGTAACAAGAAATGAAATGGTTAAGTCAATGGAGGATAGAATTGAGAACATCCAAGATAAGTTGGATATTTTCAATGCAACCACCGAGATTTAATATGGTTTGCGGATAAGGTTAAAAGTATTGGTTTTTCTTGATATACAATCGGCTGATTTGATAATTGATTATGATATAGAAATAGTCCACTAAAATTGAACATTCAAATACTCAACCTGCATTTTATTAAAGCTTAAAACTCTTTTTTTGACCTATTTTAATCTTTGAAACAAATCATATAAAACCCCCAATGTAAGTTGGGGGTTTGTTTTATATAAAAAAAATTATTATATTTGTGTTATGAAGTTATTATTACTAATAGGATTTATGTCATCAGTATTATTAATTGCATATTTTTTTAAACATAAAAAAAAGATGTGATGAACATTGAAGAATTAATTGAATATTTTCGTAAGATACACGAAAGTGAACATAAGATATGGTTCACAATGGAAGAAATTGAAAAAATAATTAAAGAATATGGAAAAAAGAAGTAATCACTACGGAGATGTTGCAAAATGGATTGAGAAGGTAATTGACTCATGTGAGACATATCAACAAACATTTACCGCCAAAAAATTGATTAGAAATTTTGGAAACCAACTAATGAGAGATACACCTGACAAGTATTGGAGAGATTATCAGTACAGTGTTATTTGGCCACTTGAAGCGATGGTAACATCCAAACGACAATCATTCATAAACAAAATTGAGGAGTAATGAAAGTTATATTTTTGGATCACGATGGGGTTATTTGTCTTTCCAATAATTGGGGAGGGCGAAAAAAGAAATGGGCAAAATACCGTAGTGCAAATCCTGATAGTAGTAATGAAATAAAACACGCACCAATATCTTTTCGTTTTGATGATTTTGATACAAAGTCGGTTAAGATTCTTAATGAAATACTTGAGGAAACAGGTGCTGAGATTGTTGTATCTTCCGATTGGAAACTACACGCAACATTAGAAGAACTAAGTGATTATTATGAATTACACGGAATAAGTAAAAAACCAATTGCATTGACACCAAATTTAGGACAATGTAATTGGTATAACGATATGATTTGGGTATGGTCACCACGATGGGAATTGGAGATGACTCGTGTTATTGAGATTAAACAATACCTTCATGATCATCCTGAAATCACTCATTGGGTTTCCATTGATGATTTGAATATGGGAAAAAATGGTGAAGAATGGAAAGATGCATGGGCGATAGATAATTTTGTATTGACACCAAAATCAAACGAAGGTATTAAACAATCTGGGGTTAAAGAAAAGATATTAAAATATTTGAAAGATTAATAAAATGAAGGATATAGTTGGGTGTGCTGATTATGATAGTATGGGGAATCACGGGAGATTCCCAAAATCAAAATATAAAGAGATGAAAACATTTAAAAGAGGAATCCAAAAAGTTATGTTATGGTTTTCATTTAAGTTTACCAAAAAAAGAAAAAAAGATATTTGGGAATTGTAAAAAATATTGATATGACTAAAGAAGAAATGAATAAATACCTTGAGTCCATAGGCGGACTTGAGAATGGGTATTACACAGACAGACCACCGATTACAAAATGTGGATTCTTTGGTGTTGATAGTGGTTGGTACCCATTAATTAAAGAATTAATTGAGGATTTAATTAAACTTGGGTGGAACAAACAAACTTGTCAAGTTAAAGAAAAATTTGGTGGTCTTAGATTTTATATTAATGAAGGTTCTAACGAGATTTATGAAAGAATTGTTAAAGCTGAAAAAGATAGTTATGAGATCTGTGAAACCTGTGGTGAAAAGGGTAATATGAGAACAGATATTGGTTGGTATAGAACATTATGTAATAAACACTATGAAGAGTATATATGAAATATTTAAAGGTAATGAACATCTAATAGATTTACATCCTGTTGAAGAGTTAATTGATTACACTCAAGAACTTGAGGGTATGATATTTGAAAAAAATATGGAGGAAGATAAAGAACACATCTTCAAATCAATGGTAGAGGATATACTTACCAGTTGTAATGAACTTGAAGAAAATAAATTACTTGTGGAAAGATATCCTGATTTGTATAAAAAAATGGATGCCGATATAATAGTTGAAAGTCTAAAAAAGTTTATTTTAGAAATGAACAGAAATCATAGATTAGGGTTATGAAAAAAATTGAAATTAGTGAAGGTTGTTTTGGACCTGATGTTATGGTAGATGATGAGTCTTTATTCACGCACGAATATGATAACAGGAAACCTGAAATGATTACTGATTTACAGGACGAATTAATTGATGAATTAAAATCATTAAAGGATAAACTCGGTATGAATGATTGGTATCAGATTGCTGAAATGGTTGTTACTACATCTGAAAAATACGAATACGATACGGAAGAATCTGATGAAGGAGATTCTTGTGGACAATGTGGAAATTATAATTGGAAATACATCTATAAAAAAGTGGAGAAATGAGAAAAAGTGTAAAGTTGGTATTGGTTGATACAAATGAGTTACCGTATGTGGTTGCAAAACAACCAATAATGAAAAATGATTTATATCTAACCCCAAACAATGAGATTAAAACTTGTGTTGGTGGTGAGACAAGAAAAGAATTAAGTGAATGTCTAAAAATAATGGCAACACCTGATCAAGTACCTAATGATGAGAATTCATTAAAAAAATTAACAGAGATACTAAGTAGTGGTGGAGAGTTTGAATTGGAGATGGAAGATGAATTCACTAACCCGAAAGCATTTGAAAATGTTGGATGGGGAGATGGATTACCACAACCTATTTTAGTTGATAATAAAATAGTAATTTAAGAAGTATGTTAAGTATTATAGAACAAGTCGTACATTTATCCACAATAGGTTTAACCGTTGTGGTTATTATCGCACAAATAATTTTTGATGTTTGTTGTAAAGATTAAGTATTATGTTAGAAGAAATTGTAGAGTATTATCAAGATGAGGAAATCCTGAAGGCGGATGGATTTGACGATGCGGTAATTGGAATTGATGAGAAATCAATGAGATTAATTTATTCTGTGAGAAAATGTATTGAAATCCTAATCACCGAAGAAGATATGACTTTGGAAGATGCCTTAGAACATTTCAGTTTTAATGTTAGTGGATCTTATGTTGGAGAAAAAACACCAATTTGGTGTGAAGATATGTTTGAGAATTAAAAATTTTTATTATATTTGTGAAATGAAGAATCCAAAGATTAACACACCAAAGGGTGTTGGTGAAATTGAAACAGTGTATATTTCAGAATTAGGGTTCCTTATGATTCGTGTTTATTATGAGGACAAGACTTATGTTTCTTATAACCTTGGTAAACACGATGTTAATGAAAATGTATTCACAGATAAAATTATGAATGATGTCAGATAAACCTTCTATTATTGAACAAGAATTTAAAATCACATTTACTCAGGACAACGATTGTTGTTCAAATGAATATCAATTCATTACAGTTAAAACACAGAATGGTGGTGGTGGAGACTTCTTTGTTATTGAAACTCAAAGATGGGCATTTGATTCTATTGAAGATTTGGTAAGGATATTATATCAATTTAAAAATAAACACGACAGAATTAAAATTGAAGAAAAATGTTAAGACTTTGGGATTGGATGAGAATGCACATTCCTTATATGTTTGAATTGGATCATTACATTAAAGGAATAATTATTAAACGAATTAAAAAAAAACTTAGAAAAAATGACTGAGAGAGAACTAATACTTTTAGGGTTTAAAAGTGAAGAAATTATTGATTTTGAAGGACAAGAAAATCCTGATTATTACTATGCGTATGATGTGGTAAATGGATTAACACTTATTACACCATCCAAAGGAGAATTGGTAGGTGAAGACTGGTATGTTGAAATATTTAATACCGATCCGTCTATCAGATTCTATAAGATGGAAAAAGTTCAGGTATTAATTAACACATTGGAAAAAGCAATAATTAAATAATGAAAAAACTATTGTTTATTGTTGGATTAATCTCTATTCTTATTGGGTGTAGAACAACATATGTTGATGTTTATTATCTTGAAAAGTATCCTGTTGAATGGTCTGATACATTGGTACAAAAACCCGATCATTGGCACTACCACAGTAGTGATGGTTGGCTTTGTTTGGAAATACCCGCAGACACCTTCTGTTTAGATATTAAAGATACTATTATCGTCCCAACATATATGGGAACATATAAAAAAAAAGAATATGAAATAAAATGGAATCTAAAAACATTAAACAGTTATGAAGGAAAAAAATGTCATTGAAGTTTGTCTTGGTGTGGGAATGAATCAACTATTTCCAGAAACAATTAAAATTGTAATTGAGGGCGTTAAAAAACCAATTAAAGAAAAAGAAGAAGATAGAGATTACGATAAATACATTTATTATTAATTGTGGTTAAAGATAATTTTACATATTCAGAAGTACTTGAATTACTTGAAAAACTCAACGGTAATAAAGTAGAAAATGTTAAATATTGGTTTGATGAGACTTTGGACGATGGGTTAAGTAATGTTGAAAAAATTTCTTATATCTGTGATAATGAGTCAAAAATATTAGCGGCAATTATGAAAGGACATAAGGCTTGTGATAATGACAAGTTTCAAGTTGTAAGAGATAAAATGAAAAAGTATAGAAAGGAGTTAGGATTAATATGAAAGGTTATTTAAAATATTACGAACCATTTGAAGATAACGGATATACATCACCAGGTGGGTGGTGGTTAAAGACAACAAAAGAGTGGGATGTTAATGGACAATCATTTAGTTTATCTGATGAAAGTGAAGAATGGGTTAAAGAAACAAATCCACCCAAGTTAATGGAAGTAGATTTTGATGTAATACCTGTTTGTTACTATGATGAAAAAACTCAAAAAGGGTATCATAAGTTTGTTGGGAAAATAAACACACCAAACAAACCTAAATCAAAAATATTCTTGATTGACATTGATGGAACAATTTGTGATGACATTAAGAACGAGGACTCTCACCTATACCCAACTGCGAAAGTTATTCAAGGATCATTGGAACAGATTAATAAATGGGCGGAAGAAGGACACACCATTACTTTTTTTACTGCAAGGGAGGAAAAGGATAGAGTGGTTACATTAAAATGGCTTTGGGAACATGGATTCAAATTTCATCAATTAATTATGGACAAACCAAGAATTAGTGATAATCAAGAATATGTTTGGATTGATAATAGAAAAGTAAGGGCGGTGACATACTTAGGTACTTGGACGGATTTAGTTGAGGTGAATGCAAAGATACAAACATTTGGATAATTCAAATTTTTTTAGTAGTATTGTAATTAATATAAAAAAATCAGTATGAAATATTTTAAATTATTTTTGATGTGGTTGACATTTATTGTCATCGCATCACTTTACGGTGAGTATGTCGTAAGTAGAAATGTTAACGGGTTCCTCCAACTTTTAGGTTTCGTTGGTATGGTAGGGATCTTTGGAATAATGGGAAACGAAACAATAAAAATTTTAACAAACAATAAGAAAGAAGAAAAATGATTAGTACAGTAATTTTTGTAGTGTGTTTGATTGCGGCGGTAGTATTCGCAATGAAAACAAGAGGTAATATGTATGTAACAAGTACAGACAGATGGGGAGATAATAGAGAAAAGTTTAATGCGGCGTGGTTATTTAAACCACTTGGTATTTTTGTCTTTGGAACTCTTATATCGTTATTCCAACCATTTGCGGTTGAAAGAATTGATGCGGGACATAAAGGTATTATTGTAAACTTAACTGGTGACAACAGAGGTGTACAAAATTACCAATATACAACAGGGTGGGTTATGTATAATACTTGGTTTAAACAAGTTCTTGAGTTCCCAACTTACCAACAACATATTGAGTATGATGATCAGGTGGTAATTACAAAAGGTGGATTCTCAGCAACAATTAAACCATCATTTAACTACTCATTAAAACCTGATGCGATTGGTGATATGTTCGTTAATCTTCGTCTTGAGGTTAAAGATATTGAACAAGGATGGTTGAAAAATGCAATCGTTGGAGCAGTTAATGATGAAGCAAATAAATGGGAAGTTGATAGTATCTTTAGTAATCGTCAACAATTTGAGGCGGCAATCGTGGCGGAATGTAATAAACGATTAACAAAATGGTTTGATGTTTCACAGTTGAGAACGAATATTACACCACCTGAAGCGTTACAAGAATCAATTATCGCAAAGACAAAGGCGATACAACAGGCTGAAGCGTCAGAACAACAGGCAATCGCAGCAATCGCGGAAGGTAAAAGAAAGGTTGCGGTGGCAAGAGCGGATTCTGCTGAGACAGTTATTAATGCCAATGCCGCAGCACTTGCAATCAAGATTAAACAAGATAGGTTGACACCGTTGTATATTGAATATTTGAAAGCGAATGCATGGAATGGAGCTTTACCTACCACAGTTGCGGGAGGTTCAGGATTATTCTTAAATGTCAAGTAATATATCTCCAAGTATAACCAAGGGCGGTCTTTCGATCGCCCTTTATTTGTTGTATTATGTGAGCGTTTTTAATATTTTTTCCATTGAAAAGGTTTGCCTCCCTAATAGAATCAAATATTTGCCCCGTCTCAATACATTGAACCTTTCTTTTGTAACGAGAGAAATTTCCTGTTTTATTGCGTTCAATTAAGTCAGGTCTTTTTAAACCGTATGTCGGGGATAACTTACCCTTATGTTTCTTATTCCATTCAGATAACCTTGGATTTTTTCTATTTTCCGGTAATACAGAACAAGAACATTCAATAATATTAGTTAATCTGTGACCTTGTTCTTTAAATTCTCTTATTGTTTTGGATTCTAATTTTTGTGCTTCCTGTTTAGTTAAGTTAGCCCCAATTATCTCAACTCTTTTACCATATTTTTTATATACTCTCTGCCAAAATACATTTCTTCCACAATTACTTGTGGATCTTCTTATTTTACCCTCACCAACATAAAAAGGTAAATTAGTTTCTAAAGTGTAGTGTATGTATACAACAAAATCATTCATATAATATATAAATATGGTAAACTACCTTTTTTGTTTACATAAAACAATAGTGATATATATTTATTCCTGAAACCTTGTTACTGGGTTCCGAGTGTCCACGAGGCATTTGAGTTGGGGAGATACCAACGATTCGGAGTTCAATAAACATAAAAAATAAAAATAAGGAAAAATGTATTACAATCAAATCAGTGATATGCCGTGTGCGTACATCACAAAAGGAAAACAAAGAATTAAACAATTCGGTCAAAATGTTTATCTAAAAGACGGTTCAGAGTTTGAAATTGAACTCTATAATCCATCAAGAAAAACCGTCCTATCAAAAATCAAAATTAACGGAGAATTTATTAAAGGTGGAGGTATTATCCTGCGTCCTGGTGAAAGAGTATTTCTTGAGAGATATATTGATGTCTCTCGTAAATTCAAGTATGAAACTTATACGGTGGATTCAACAAATGAAACAATGAATGCGATTGCAAACAATGGTGATGTTGAGATTCTATTTTATGAGGAACAAGAGGTTCTTGAGGTTAAAATAAACACCTTATCTTGGAATCCTACTTATACATCAAATAACAATAATGATGTTATTAATAATAACTTTTATACTACAAGCGTTAATTACTCGTCAGATATGAGTAATTCAAATATTAATCTTAAAGGTACTCTAAGTTTTAGTAATAATGATCGTTCAAATAAGTTTGAACAAAAACCAAGACAAATTAGAGGTTTTGCAAAAAAATCAAAGTCTATTGAAACAGGTAGAGTAGAACAAGGTTCATCAAGTAATCAAAGTTTTAAAACGGTTAGTAAAGACTTCAATCCTTGGACTGTATCAACTTCAGTTTGGAAGATACTACCTGAATCACAAAAACCTGTTGAGAAAACGGATTTAATTAACAAATGTCCAAAGTGTTCAACAAAACTTAAAAAAACCTCTTGGAAGTTTTGTCCTGAATGTGGAAATGAGTTAGTAAGAACTAAAACTGAAATAATATACACGAATAATATTATGGTTACACATAATGAAAAACATTACACAATGTTAACATACCGAATGGAATTAAATGAATTCTTTGAGGTTCATAAAAATAAACTAATTTATCTTAAAACCGATTCAATCGGGACGGGAGAAATACGAGCAATCGTTATTGACTAAAAATAAACAACAAGGTTTCAAAATATTAACCTCATCTTTTATAGGTGGGGTTTTTTCTTTCATATTAATTTCTTATTATTAGAAAAAACAATTATGAGAGAAACAAAATTTAAGGTAGGGGACAAGGCGTGGAAACCAAAAGGTTATAAATTCCCCTGTACAATAATTGGGGTATTTGAGACAATCAAAGGTGATATCCGTGTTGTAGGTGAAATGGATGATTACGGATTATTACACATCTTCAACGAAGAACAATTGGATCATTATGGAGAACAATAATATACAATCACCAGTAGAATGGTTGATAGACGAGGCAATGAAATTAATGATTCAATATATGACAGGAACATTAAATGAAGACACTATTGAAGATGATGTTTATAGAATTGGAACTAGAGCAAAAGAAATGGAAAAAGAAAGATTGGAATCCCTCAAGGATTTTGATACTTGGAAAGAATGGAAAAACTCTTAATAGATTTTAACAATGACAACAAAATACCCAAAACCAGGAGAGAAATATCAACACTACAAAGGTGGACAATATGAAGTCATTTGTATGTGTAATCACACGGAGACAAATGAACCACTTGTGATATATCGTTCATTATCATTTGGTTCACAATATGCTCGTCCATTTAGTGAGTGGTACGAACAAGTCAGTACAGTAAAAATAGGTGCGTATGATCAACCAATATATAGATTCCAAAGTACTGAAGAACCTAATTATGTAATTCACAAATAAAAAAGGTTATGTATAGAATTAAGATTGAAGAGAAAAATAATGGGGAAAAGTGGTATATCCCTCAAGTTGGAGAATCACGATTGAAACTAGGTAGATTTATTCATTTATACATTGATTGGGAAAATATTATTCCAAATCATCAATCCTTTATCACTGCAAAATCTATGTCGTATTCCTACCCTACAGAGCAAGAAGCTCTTGATATTATTGAACAATACAAACAATCCCTTCAAGATGAAAGAGGTAAACAAGTAAAATCCACAACTTATAAAATGATTGATTGATATGAGTTATAAAGTAAAACATATTGGTGAAGGTAAATTTGAAGCAACACTTGATAATGGTGAAACAAAAGAAGTTGGAAAGAATATTATAGGGATGATTAGATATACTTATTTTGCAGATTTTAAATTACCACCAGTTAATTGGGAAATCACACAAAAACAATTATTGGAGGACTATCAGCCAAAAGTAATGAAAGACATTATGGAAGGTAAAATACTATATGGTAAACACGAATTTGGACAAACAGATTGGATTGAATAAAATTAAATAATATGAACGCAAAAGAAGCAAGAAAATTAGCAGAGGAGTTTGAATGGACTCCTGAGATTGACGAATGTATTGAGTTAATCAAGAAGAGTGTAAATAGAGGTGAGTTTTCAACCACAACTGATAATATGAAACCATCAACACAAAAATATCTTGAAAGAGAAGGATATAAAGTCCAATGGTATGATGTTCAAAGAGACGGTTATTGGAAAATTAGTTGGTAATGATGAAAAAAATTTATATATTTTTTTGGTGGTTATGGAATTATCCGGAAATTGTATGGATGAAATTTAAATCATATTTTAAAAGATGACGGATGAACTTTATAGGTGGTTACACGAAACTTGGGTTAGACACAACCATGCAAAATATGCACATTACTTTGAGGAGTGGGTTGAAAATCTAACACAGGGACAAATTGATGGTTTCAGTAAAATGGAACAGAATAGAAACATCTATGAAAAACAGAATTAAAAAAAATGAAATATAAAATAGAAAAATACCAAAAGTTCTTTATGAGTGTGTTACAAAGAGATACTTACACATTCAATGTTATTGATAACAATTGTCCTGACATAAAAGTCGGTGATGAAATAGAAATTGATGGGATATTTGGTGAGGTTGAATCCATTGAATGGTTTATGAAATCATTTGGGATAAAAGGTGATAATGTAACAATACTAATAAAACAAAAATAACCATAAAGATGACAGAAGAAGAAAAAGATATTAGAATAAAAGAACTTGAGGAATTTCTTGAAGAGGTTATTGAACATAACTATATGTACGGATCATCAATATGGGAAGAAGGTTGGAAGTTATTAAACAAAAACAAAGATGAAAAATAATAAGGAAGCAACACTGAAACAGTGGGAAAAGTTGTTAAATGAAATGGGTTTGAGTGGCACATCAACAACAAAAATAAATATTGCCGAAATGATGGAGAGCCAAGCATCAACACTATTCAAAGAAGAAATGGAAAAAAACAATATAATATCAGATTGGATAGACAAATATGGTGACCCAGAAATAGAAAAAAAAGTAAAAAGGGAACTTGAAACAATGAATAAAGAAAGATTCTATCAGATTATTGATGAGGTGTATAACAAATACCTAACCAAGTATGTGGGTTATGATGATGTCCCCTCCAAAGAATTGTTCCTGTTTGAGATTAAAAACAATACAGAGTTCTCTGAAAAGTGGGGACTAAAGATTGAGGAACGAGAGTTGAGTGAAAATGAGAGATATAAAATATTTGATGAAAGAGGTTATGAATTTAGAATGAACAATTGGTCTAAAGAAGAACAATATGATAAAGCAAACATCCCAACCAAACTAATCACACTAACATACAACAACGAAACAATAGAAAGTTATGAATAAAGAATTATTGGACTTTATGACTTGGGTTAATCAAGACAAAAAACTTGGATACACCTCAATCGGAATTGAGCGAATTGTTAATAGATACATAACATCAAAAGAAAAATACAACCAGATTATTGATGGTGTTGAATATGAACTAACACCTAAAAGAGTTTTAACAGACGAAGAGTTCATTAAGTATGTTTTAGAAAAAAACAAAATCGACTTTAATGTTGGTGATATAGTTTGGTATAAAGGTGAGAATATAAGGAAAGAATGCGGAAAAACTAAGTTCAAAGTATTATCAATTGAAACTTACCTAATTGATGGAAACAGGGTTGATTGTTATCTAAATGTTAATTTAAAAAGTTTAACATCTGGTGATAAAGTTAGTTTTTTCACATCACATTTGGAAAAATACAATGGTGTAGATTTTGTTAAGGAAATAATAATTGATGGTATTGATTATCAATTAACACCAAAACAAAAATAACATTTCATATAACGGTTGCAGGTATATACAGTTGCGTAAATAACAGATAAATTAAACTAATAGAAAGTTATGAATAATATAGGTAAAAAATACTATACGAGATTATCGGAAAGTCACAGGACTGATTTACATCCAAATGGAAAGATTGTGAGATGTATTGAGGATAAAGGTAATGGATACTTAGTTGTAACAACTGATGGGGAAATAGAACCTAATACTTGGTTAGTCAATGAAAAAAGTATTACGCAAAAAATAGAAAGTTATGAAAATTAATGATTTAATAAAAAATTCTAAGGTAATTGCCACCTTAATTTTAATAGCGGTAGGTACATTATTATATATAGATCCAAAGATATTAGTAATAATATTGATTGGTGTTTCGATTGTAGGAATTTGGGGCTTATTAGTGCTTTTAATAGAATTAATTAAAAATTTTTAAAACAATAGAAAGTTATGATTTGGATATTCAAGGTTAATGAAGTATTTTGGAATAATAAACCAAAAGTTAATGAGTATTTCACATTTGATGTTGATGACATACATTTTGATATAAACGAATATGATATATCGTTTTACTTTGGTTTGGCCGATTACTACTTATTGAGTGATTTGAAAGAGGATGAGGTTTATCAATTGAGGTTGGGATCAAATAGAAATCCGACTAGAGTAAACATCACAGAACAAACTGAAATGTGTAATCTTATTAAGGAATTTTACAGAGACAATAAAAAAATAGAAAGTTATGAATAACGAAATTGGTAAATTAGAATGGGATTGTCAGATAATAACCAAGGATGGAAAATACTTTGGTTATGGTGATAACGAAGGTATTCACGAAAGATATTGGTACGATGACCCAATCAAAGCAATCGGGTGGAATCTTAAATTAGACGACCCAAGTAAAGTTTATTCCCCCCACCCAATGGGATTGAATGAAGCAAAACTTATAAAGGTTAAAAAAACTATAACAATAGAAAGTTATGAATAGTGAAATAATAAAAAATAAATTTGGTGATGAATCTATTTGGAATCAACCAGGTTTTCCTGAAGGTTTTAATAAATTCATTGAGGAAAAAACATCTCCCATAGGTGAAGGAAATGATCCGTGGAACTACAACATTCCATTAAATGAATTAAACATTAATATAACAAAAGTAGACCAACCTGTGTTTGAATACAATGTACGAGCATACCGATGTCAAATTAGAAAAGTTCCTTTATTAAGAACTTACGAATTAGATAAAAACTTTTCAAATTGTTCGGATAATTCTCAAATAAAAAAAGAATTAGAGGATTTCATAAACAATAACTTCACTCACATCTACAAGGTTATTGAGGAAAGAATGGTGCCCTTTGTTGGTAATTATAGAGTAATGAATGAAATAACATATATCATTAGAGGACTTAAAATAATTTAGTTATGAATAAAAGAGTTTACAAAACATGGGAAGACATATACCCATTAACACTTATCAATCTTAGATATAAAGGATATATTGCCTTTAATGCAGAAGAAGATGCTGGATTTGTTCAAGAGGTAAATACCGAAGAGGTGAGTTACCGACTTAACGATTGGTTAGAAGAAAAAGTTGACCCTTGCCCTTATGGTGTGGGTGATACCATTATGGAAGCAATGAATAATTTATTAGAATCAATGAACAAACAATAGAAAGTTATGAGTGATATAGAAATAGGTATAGCATTGTTTTTTTGTATATTATCTTGCGCTTATGTTAAAATTAATGAAATTAAAAACAATAGAAAATTATGAATGTTAAATTGAATAATGAGTTACTAAAACATATGATGTTTTGGAGTGAGAAGACAGATGAAGATTGTGTTGAAATGGCAACGGTTGAAGGTAAGCTAGATGCTGAACAAGCTCTTATTAATATGATGGAAAGAGATTTTGCCTTAGAGTTTAATAATGAAGTTATTGAAGGATTAAAAAACTTAGGAACAGATGAATAAAGAATTATTAAACTTTATGACTTGGGTTAATCAAGACGAAAAACTTGGATACACCTCAATCGGGATTGAGAGAATTGTTAATAGATACATAAAATCAAAAGACCTGATTATTGATGAGGTTTATAACAAATACCTTGTACATACTGTTGAAGGGGTAGAAAATGGTTTTGATAGAATAAAAGGTTATTTGGATGGTTGTTTAGTTGAGTTTGATGGTGAATACGAACATTTCTCAAACCCCTCGTTTCAATATGGGTATAGAACACATACACAAGAAGAATTCATCAACAAATGTAAAATGGATCCTGAGTTCTCTGAAAAGTGGGGATTAAAGATTGAAGAACATGAGTTGAGTTTGGAAGATAGAAGAAAATTGGCTAAGTATGATTCTGAGTTTGTATCACCCATGACGGTTGAATCTTGGGATAGAAATAACATCCCAACCAAACAAATCACAATTGATTATAAACAAGAAAAAATATATTATTATGAATGAACAAGAAATAATCAAAACTCAACAGGAACTAATTGATCTGTTATACTCACAAGTTGTTGACTTATCAATGATGTCCAAGATTGAATTGGGTGATGATGTAATTGAGGAAATTAACCGATTAAAATTTATGAATGAAGAACCAGATCCGATAATGGATGAGTTTGATAAGACATTAAAAATGTTGCACGAATCAACTCACGATGGTAAAATAAGAGAATCCATATTGTTGGTACAAAGATATAAAACAGAATACTTAGATAACCCAAAACAAATATGAGTGATAAAAAACTATCAAAGGAAGAGATTGAAGATATTGAATACCTTCAAAAAAATCTAATTAAATCGTTAACACTCCCAATACATTTACACGGATTAAAAGAAGATGATGTTGTGGGTGTGAAATCATTGGAAATAACAAAACAAAATAAAGATGAATAAAGCCGACAAATATTATATTCAGAACCTAAAAAATATAATATGGGAAGGTTCTTGGGATGAAAATCCAAGACCGAAATATTCTGATGGAACACCAGCACACTCAATGTTTATCACACAAGTGTTTGAGGAATATGACATTGCAAAAGGAGAGTTCCCAATAACAACATTAAGGAATACCGCAATCAAAACTGGCATCAAAGAGATACTTTGGATATACCAAAAACAAACTTCATCACTTGAGGTTGCTCGTGGATTAGGAATTAATTGGTGGGAAGAATGGAATATCGGAGATGATAGTATCGGACAAAGATATGGTGCAACAATCAAAAGATACGATTTAATGAATAAACTACTTGATGGGTTAGTTAATGATCCATTTGGTAGGAGACACATTATTAGCATGTATCAGTATGTTGACTTGGAAGAAACAAATGGTTTATTTCCTTGTGCTTATGAAACCATTTGGTCGGTTAGAAAGGTTGGTGAAGATAAGGTATTGGATATGACTTTAATTCAGCGTAGCAACGATTATTTGGTAGCGTCGTATATCAACAAGGTACAGTATTTAGCATTACAAATGATGGTTGCTGGACATTGTGGTTATAAAGTTGGTAAGTTTTGTCATCTAGTGCAGAATCTACACATATATGATAGACATTTTGATGCTGTTACAGAACTAATAAATAGAACACCATTGGAAACTGACTTACCATACATTGAACTACTTGAAAATAAGAGTTTTTATGATTATACTATTGACGACTTCAAAGCCCATAATGTAGATAAAATAATGAAAATAAATTCAAAATTAGAGTTGGCAATATAATATTAAAATACAGGATCCCTTGTTTCCATCTTTGAGGATTTGTATCCGATGTAAGTTTGGGACTCATCACAGGTAGGCAAAGCCTGTTTTAAATTGAAAAGTTATGAAAAAATTTAGAATAATCCAGTTATGTCACGACTCATCTTCACCCGACAGGAAGATTGAATGGGTTATTGAACAAAAGAAATTTTGGGGTTGGAAAGAAGTATTCATTGTAGAAGGTTATACACATAAAAGAATTGGGCATAAAAGTTATAAGAAAGCTGAAAAATACTTATTTGAGAATTATACAGGACACGGAATTTGTAAAAGATATGGTAGTTTTTACACTTATGAAAAATATAGTTATCACACATTTTAAAATTAAAAACTATGGAAAGAGACACATCGTGGGATGATCCACAACTATCAGATGGTGATATGCCAATCAGACAACAGAACGCACTTAAAAACACATTTCCTGATATGGAAATCCAAAAAGAAATTAAACCACAATCTCAACTTGACGAACTAAACGATTATTTGAGAATGTTAGCAGATATGGATAAGATTGGAATTAGAAGAAAGATTGTATTATTGGAAGGATATATTAATAAGATTAAAAACCAAATAAAGGATTAAAATGTCCAATAAAAAACCTGATAATGTTTCTGACAACCCTGGCATATTACCTTATGGTAGTAATGTCGGGGCACCAGCAATTATTCAAGATAACATTGATGAGTGGAAGTTGATTAAAGTAAATAAGGTTAACAAACAATTTGAAAGTAAGTTTTTGGAAATCAAAAAAGAATATGAAAAACTTATTGAAGAATATGAATGGAACGAACTTGTTTATAAATCAAAATTCAATTTTGAACCTGTGATAGGTGAGACATATCATCTTTATTATAACAAGATAGGAAATATGTTCTTATCTATTATTGAACCAAACCAATGGAATTATGATCTAATTGGTTCATTCATATATAACCACGATAATAAATGGATAAAAATATAAATTATGATAACATTACAAATTCCATTAATAATATTTGCAAAAATAAATGGTAGTGACAAATGTAAAGGACAAACAATCATATGTGATACCACTTACAATTCAGGAATATTAGATTATATTGATATTCTTGGTATATGTAGAAGAGCCGATGAATCTGACATAACAACAACACATCAAGCAAATGTTGTTATTAAATTAAATACAATAGATGAACTTATAGAAGTGATTAAAGTTTATAAACCTACCGATGTTTGGTTTTAAATTTTATTACCTATAACTCATATATAACCACGATAATAAATGGATAAAAATATAAATTATGGAAAACAAAAATTTTAATGACCTAATCAAAAAAGGTGAAGAATTGGCAAAAGAACACGAGTCAATAAGAAATGAATTACCCCAAGAGATAAAAGATAAAATGGGTGAATTTACATTTCAGGATGATAGTGTTGTTACTGATATAATGCAAAAAATAAAAACATCATTTGATGATAATGAATTGGATGTTATCGTAACACCAATAATGTATAATCCTGAAAACTTTATGCCAGTCTTGGGAGTGTTGGTTAAAACAGAAACAGGTGCTTACCATAAAAAATACACAATATCAATATCTGAATAATATGAAAACAAAAGTATATTCAGCATTCCCTGGTGTAGGGAAGACAACTTATTTTAACACCACAGATAAAAATGTATTGGATAGTGATAGTTCAAAGTTTGATAAGAAAAACTTTCCATCAAACTACATCGAACACATTGAAAGAAACATTCAAGATCCGAAGGTAGATAAGATTTTAGTGTCATCACATAAAGATGTTAGAGACGCACTTTTAAAGAAAGGGATACCTTATGTATTGGTTTACCCAAACAGAGA
This sequence comes from Notodromas monacha, assembly GCA_905338405.1. Classification (NCBI taxonomy): domain Eukaryota; kingdom Metazoa; phylum Arthropoda; class Ostracoda; order Podocopida; family Cyprididae; genus Notodromas; species Notodromas monacha. The sequence continues at coordinate 20,507 of CAJPEX010000024.1, read as the reverse complement.
CATCAAGGATGAATATATCCAAAGATATAAAGACAGAGGAAACAATGATTCGTTTGTTGACTTATTGAATAAAAATTGGGATAATTGGATGGATGAGATGGACACACAAGAAGGTTGCATGAAAGTAACTTTAGGTCCAGGACAATATTTGATGGATGTAATTGATTAATAATATGAAAAAAATAAGTTTTGATTTTGATGGAACCATTTCCCGTCACTTTGGCGGACAACCAAATCCATTTGAGGATGATGTTAGAAATATGGTTAAACGATTAATAAATGATGGACATGATGTTCACATTATAACAAGACGATATGGAAATCCAATGATGACAGAAAATCGTGTTGTTTATGATGTTGCGGAAATGTTGGGAATAAATCCTGAGAATATTCATTTTACCAATAGAGAATGGAAGTTTAATAAAATTAATGAATTGGGTATTGAATATCACATTGATGATGATATGACAGATATTGATTATATTAAAAATAATTGCGGTAATACAAAAGGATTTTTATTGAATAACAATGGACCTGAAGGGTTCTATAAATTGATTAACCAATGATAATACATATTTTACCTGAAGAATTTGAGGAAGGATTAAAGGATCCTTGGAAAGCTGGTTTAATTAAAAATCCTTCTATTGATTATGCAACCAACTGTGTTCACGGATGGTTTGAGGATCAAGATGTGATAGTGTTTAGATTCAAACCATATGGATTTATAAATGACAATAGATACAATTCATACGAAATCTCATATGGAATGGCAGGAATAACAATTAATATTACTGTATAATGAAAACAAGAATCCATGTTAATCAACATTATATTCGATCCAATAAGACAAAGGATACCAAACTTCCTGTTATAACAATCAAACAAGGAAGAAAGAACACCTATTGTAATGAGGTTGAGATACTTGGACCAAGTAGAATTGTTTATTGTGGAAGTGGGGATAAAAAACCAATATTAAGTTGTGGTGCAAGGGTTGTGATAGAAACTGAAAGTGAAATCAAAATTATAAGTTAATATGAAAAGAATAGAAAAAATATTATTTAAAATAATTGATAAGGAAATTACTAATGTTGACACATACTATAATTCTGGTTCACTTTGGTTAATTTTTACTGATGAGAAAAAGTGGGTTGTTGAATTTACTGACAGTGGGGTATTATGGTTTAATTATTCTTTTTTTAATGATATTTTTTCTTGGATTGGATTAACTGATAAAAAAGAAGAATACATTAAAAAATGGTTTGAAGAAAGATTTTTATTTAAACCAAAGGTTGAAGATACCATTCAAAATGGGGTGAAACACACCCAGTTGTCGTTTGCGGGTTGTGCAAAAACTGTTGAAGATACCATTCAAAATGGGGTGAAGGACACCCTTCCTTGGTCAAACAATCCGTTGCGAGCAGTTGAATATACCATTCAAAATGGGGTGAAGGACACCTTTACAAGAATGTATTCTCCAAGAATAGTTGAAGACACCATTCAAAATGGGGTGAAGGAAATTTATAGTACACTACGACGAACTATTCTTGGGGTTGATGATATCCTTAAAAATGGGATTAAGGAAACCAAAAGTATGGGTGGAAAAAGAAATGGTAGAGTTGATAATACCATTGAAAATGGTGTAAAACATTGTGAAGATGGTGATTGGTTAGATGGAGACGAAAGAATTGATAAAATTGTTGAAAATGGTTTGAAAGTATAAAAAATGTTGTATATTTGTCATATGAATTTATGGGAAAAAGCACATTCTGAAATATACAACTCTAAAGAAGGAGATTCTTGGGGTGACATTAAAGTAGTTAAACGAACTCCAAAAAAAATATATTTGGAATCAGGTTTAATTATAACAATAAAAGATAGTAAATATGGGTTTCAGTATTTGACATCCAAAAGCATAAAAAGGGGAACAAGAAGTTACCCATTGGTTGATCAAATATTGAGAGACATTGAAGGTTATTTAATTTACAAAATACACTCAAAAAATGAAATACAAACTAACAATAATATCTGATACTCATAATAAACACAAAGTGTTGAATGGGGATTTACCAGGTGGTGATATTCTACTTCATGGTGGTGACATATCCTCAATGGGTTATGAACACGAAATTGAGGGGTTTGCCAAGTGGTACGACAAACTTGATAACTACGATCATAAAGCGTTCATTGCAGGAAATCACGATTGGGGATTCCAAAATAATGTAGAAAAGATTAAAGGTATTTTGACAGGATATAAATCAATTGATTATATTCAAGACGAGATGATTACCATCCAAGATGGTGATAAACCTGAGATTAAAATTTGGGGTAGTCCTTGGCAACCTGAGTTTTATGATTGGGCTTTTAATTTACCAAAAAATGGTGAAGAGTTGAAATCAAAATGGGACATGATCCCTGAAGGTATTGATATCTTAATTACGCACGGACCTGCTTGGGGTATGTTGGATGATGTTGAAGGTAGAAGAGGACAACATTTGGGTTGTGAATTACTTGCGGAAAGAATCAAACAAATCAAACCAAAGATTCATATCTGTGGACATATCCATAGTGGGTACGGACACTATTATGATGGACACACACATTACTTCAATGCGTCAGTATTGAATGAACAATACTTATATGCACATACTCCTTGGAATATTGAGTGGAATCCAATAACAAATGAAATTAATTTTTTATGATGGAATTAGAAGTTAGAACATTAAATATGACTCAATTGAAATTAATTAGATTTGATTTTGATATGTCACAAAGAGAATTGATAGAAGAATTATTTGGTTCTATGACAAGAGAAGAACAAGTATGGGCTCAAAAAATGAGTTTAACCATTCCAAATATTAGTTCTGAGGAATTTGATAAGGATGTTTGGGACATTGTATTGGTGGATAATTATTTACTTGATTGTATAGAATATATACTAAATAAGTACAATACAAGATATACCGTGGCTGACATTAGTGAAAATTATTATCATCGCGATATCTTAATTGAAGAGTTGTTATCTACCAGTATTGATTCATATCTTGATGAATACCTAACAATAGACATGGTTCTTGATAGGATTAATGAAATTGGGATTAATGGGATTAATAAATTTGAAAAATCTTTTTTAGAAAGATACAATTCAATTTGATTATTCAAAAGTAAATTTATATATTTGTATTATTGTTAAACTAAAAATAAAAGAAAAAAAATGGCAACAAAATCAGGATTAAAAGGAAGGTACATTTGTAAAGTTGGACACTTGGATGTTTACGCTAAAGACACAATGAAACCAAAGAAAAACCGTAGACCTGGATCAACAGAAACAGAAGTTGGATCGACGGTATACAATGTTTATCATTCTAAGAAAATGGTTGAGAAAGGTATGAAAACCAAAGACGAGGCGATTGTTAAAGCAATTGAGGCTTTGGGTAATAAGTACCGAGCAATTTATAATTTGTAAAACAAAAGTCGGATGAAAGTCCGACTTTGTTGTATTTATAAGTGTGAGAAATCTTATTAGACAGATATTGAAAGAAGAAACCAAAATAACCGATAGAATTAAAAAAATGATTTATAGGTTATTTCCTGATACATTAGTTTATACTGATTATTTTTATGATAATTATGACGATGAAGATGTTGAATATAATATAAGGATAACTTATAGATTATCAGAAAAAACAAGAATTTCGGAAGATGAACATGGAGGTGTTAAACCATATGAAGGTGTTATAGTTTTTGATATTCTAAAAATTGAGTCAACAACATATGATAGTCGCGATGAATATAAAACTTTTTATTATGACGATGACTTACCTGAAGTGGTTTGGGATGTATTCCAAGAAGGTTTGTATGAAAAAATTGAATCAATTACACCATTCTTATATTCCTATATAAGTTTTGATATTAATACAAGAACATAGATTGAAATGTGTTAAACGACATTGGTTGTTTAACATTTGGATTATATTTAAATGATACATTCATATCAACAACAGGTCTTCTACCTAATGGAATTGAAAGTCCCCTACTAACCTGATACTCCAAAGATTCTTTAATATCGTCCTCACCAACATTTGGCATTTCACCTTTAAAGAATTCACCATCACCTTTAACAACTTTTCTTTCTTCCATCTTTTGAACATTTGTTACTAATACATCAACAATTGCTCTATTCTCAATAACATCAAATGATGTAATCTTAAATGTAACTTTTATTTTACTGTCACCCCATCCTGAAGTTATAAATAAGTTTTTGTTTTCAACCTCCGAACTTGTTAATGATGATTTAAAATGTTCTTCTTTCTTTGATATTAATTCGTCTAAAGTAATTCTACCCTCAACAATTTTATTCATTTCTTCTCTTGATACTGAAATCATTTCCTCACCAATTTCTCTATTATATCTGGTAGGACGAGAATGACTCATATGTTTAGAAGTTGATGAAGAATAATTATAATCAACCGCAAACCATTTACCAAATTTGAATGCGTATATCGGATACCAACCATATGATGAAACAACATAAACCCATTCATTATCACGACTATTCTTCCAATTACCCTCCAAGTTAGAACCTTTAAATGGTATTTTGTCGGCGACATAAGTTGAGGATAATGTATTACTTGTTCTTTTTTGATTTAAGAACCTTTTTGGGTCCTTGTAATTAGATTGAGTTACATTCTCATAATCACCATCAGGACGATAGTTTAATGTGTAGATATTATAATATTTACGAGCTTCATTCCTTGGAATATTAAATGTGGATAATGAGTTCTCAAAGAAGTCTAACATCTTTTTTTCAGTTCCCAAATCTCTTTTAAATTTATTAACAAATTTAAAAAGACGAATCTCCATCGGATTGAAGATACTTTTTTCAGTTTCTTCCTTTATAATGTATTTAATTAAATCTTTCATCTCTTAATAAATATATCTACAATAATGTTTTGATACATATTATAATTAAAAAAAAAGAAAATGGCACATCCAATAATCCATGCAAAAAGCTCAGCAAAACAATTCGGAGGGAATTGGGAAGAATACATACATCTACACGAATGGATGGATCAAACTAAATCATGGGTAGGACATTCTGATCATAGAATGTTTCTACATCATTCGGAAGGTATTTTTATAGGGGAGAAAACCTTTGGAACACACTTTAAAAATAGTGAAGATAAAATAGTGTACACCAGATATGTTTTAGAACAACATATAAAAGAAGACTGTAATAATTACATTCCGTCTGCAAAAGAATGGGTTACGGCAATGAAAAATCACGACAAACCACTTTGGATGATTAAAACTATGAAGTTAGATTTCAACGATTAATACTATTTATTAATAAAAAATCAAAATGAATAGACAACTTAAATCATTATTTGACTTCTTAAAAAGAATGGGCGCAACCGAAGGAAATATAAACTTTGGAATTTGGGATGATAATATTGATTATATTGATCAAAATATCACAAATGAAAATGGAAAAAACATTCCGATACCTCCACAACTTGATAGATATCTTGAAACTATTGTTAATAATCATATGGATGAAATATATAAAGATAAAAGGGAAGAAGATACAGGGTTTAGAAGAGTGTATATGAGTTTTGATTTAGAGAATTACAAAATCAAAATGGAAATTGAAGCTCAGTTTTATGATGGTGAGACTGACGGAAGTTCGTATGATTTTAAAGATGAAAAACCTAATTGGGGTAAAGTTGTTAACGAAGTATTTGATGAATTAGATTACAATGGTGTAATCATTTTAAGTTATGAAGGTGGTGGAGATAATGGATACATACAATCTGAAATGAGTTTAACTGATGAAGGTGAAGAGGTTCCTATTGACGATAGATTAGAGGATATTGGATATTTTATGTTAAATGGTTCATTTGGTGGTTGGGAAATGGATCAAGGATCACAAGGACATATGTACTTCAATAGACAAGAGGCTTGGATTGAACATACTTGGAATACCGAAAAAGACAGAGAATGTTATAATGATATTATAATATCAGCGAATGACACTACCGACTAAATGAAGAGTGACATATTTATAATAAAATAAACAAATAAAATTTTAAATATGTCTTATACTAAAGAACAAGTTGAAACGGCAGTAAAAGCCAAAGGGTATGTTTGGTTTGAAGATACCAACAATAAAGGTTATGATGTTAATATTGTAGGAATTAGAAATTCTGCAACAGGTGACAAAGTAACAAATCTTTTTGATGATTATCTAACAATTTCTTACAAAGAAAATGGTGAATGGAAATTCCATATTTGGGCGGCAACAACTGATCCAGGGACAAAAGGTGTTATGCAATATGGAAATAAGGCTGGTGTTGCAAGATTGGTTGAGGGACAATATCGTGGTTCACACACTATGAGACTTCATGCTGGTAAATATGAGGCGTTAGGACAAAACAAACCTGTGAAAGTATTTAGAGATCCTAACAAGGATATGAAATATGATGAAACCAAAATTCAGGAAGGAGTTTTTGGTATTAATATTCATAAGGCAGGTGCTGACTCAACTTATGTTGAAAATTGGTCAGAGGGATGTCAAGTATTTAAAAAATCAAAAGATTTTGAAGAATTTATGAATATTTGTAGAAAGGCTAAAGGGATTCACGGAAATTCATTTACATATACTTTAATTGAAACTGCGGATATTAAATAATGAAAATTATTATCACTGAAAAACAAATGTCTAAACTTGCGGGTAACAAAATTACCTGCAAGTGTGGACATTCTTGGGTAAAAGAAGATGGTGATGAACACCCATATTTATGTCATTCTTGTGGTTGGGATCAAGACCAAGGTAAGTATGATAAAAAAGAACTTAAGAAGTTTTGGGATAATTATGATGGAGAAATAAATGAAAAGTGGTCTGAAAAATACAAACAATCAATAGATTGTAGTAGACCAAAAGGGTTTTCACAAAGAGCACATTGTCAAGGAAAAAAGAAAAGAACATGAAAGTAATCCTAAACGAAAATCAAGTCACCAAGTTAGCAATCCAAGGAAATAAAAGGATTAAGAATGCAATATTCAAAATATGGAATGATATCGGAGATAACGATATGCTTTTTGCTCAAACACATAATATATTAGGGTTTTCACCTGAAACAGTTGAACAAACTACAGGTTTAGGACGCACATTATCAATGTATTATTTAGAATGGAAAGGTGGTGTTGATGAAAACGGGAATTTAAATTTTTCAAAATTGGAAGAAGAGTTATTTAAACCAAGAACTATTACCTCATCTCATTTGAAAATTAAATTAAATTATGAACCATTTGATTATGAGATTGAGAATGACAAAGTACCGTATGACATTCTTGTTAAAATAAAGATTTGGGAGAATTGGGGTGCTAAATTTAAGGAATATTATAATGATTTTGGTGATGATAGTCAGGTAGTTCATGATGTTTTATATGACATTTATGAAGAACTAAATGACGAAATATACAAAAAAACAGGATTTTTCATAATGACTATTATGGAATATGTTGATTAATAATTTTATTCTTATATTTGTAAAAAATATGATTTTATGGGTAGTAAAGATGTTAAAAATTTAATTCTAATTGCGTTCGGGCTTTTTTTAATTTTCAGTTATATTTCAGGAACCTTAGATCCATTTGAATCGGGTAAATTTGCAAGATTTATTCAGGTTTGTGTATTTGGATTTATTGCTTATTTGTATTTAGATTCAAAAAGTAATTGATAATCTAAGAATTTATCTGTATATTATTACAGATGAAATTTAAAATAGAAGAAAATACTAGACCAATACAAACGCAGTATTATGTTTTGTACAAGAAGAACTTTCTTTCAAGATGGAAATATACTAAAAATAAACTCGGTTTGACGGCATATTGGGTAACAAAAAAAGGTGCTGAAGTATATATTCAACAAGAAAAAATTAGATTAGGTTTAATTAAATAGTAATGAAAAGTTATAGACAAAAATTGGCAATTTGGGTTGATGAAAAAATTAGTCAAACTGAAAATCCTGAAGTATTATCCGTTTTGAATGATGTTAAAAAACAAATCAAAGGTATGGAAACTGAGGAAGAGTATATGGTAAATAAATCATACGATAAAGGTTATACTGATGCATCACAAAATAGAGGTAGAAGTTCTAATTATTATAAGACATTATATAAGTTAACAGATTATCTTAAACGAAGTGTTAGTAAGAAAGTATAGTATGTTCAAAAAGTTAAAAAACTTACTATGTGGTAAGTTACCTGAAAGTAAGTTAAATGATAAAGTAGTTTTAGTTAAATTTCCACCTGTTTGTATTACCTGTGAAAAAGAAATGGATTCTTTGAGAATGAATCGTCCATTTTGTGATGAATGTCTTAATACTATTAAAGATGTTATAAATAAAAAAAATAAAAAGAATGAGAGGAAATCTAAAAAAATATAGTGATGGGTGGTTTATTGAATCCATAGTTGACGATAATGGAATTAAGTTACCACACCCAAGTAGAATCAGAGTCCATCCTGAACAATTAACTAATGATGATCCTTATCGTACAAAATATGGTGTTGATGATGAGGTTTATTTTGAAGTTAAAACTATTGCCTTTGGTGATTCGGAGTTCAATGTAATGGATGAGGATGTTGCAATGATTATTGAAACCAAAACTGATACTTCAGAAAAAGAAGAAATGGAAACTAAAGAAGAAGTTAAGGTTGAAGAACCTGAATTTAATTTTGAAAACAACTCTAAAATGGAATACAGAATTGCGGTTGGTACGGATCCATTGAAACTTATTATTTCGGTGAACGAACTTTTACAACAAGATTGGATACCTCAAGGTGGAATGTGTGTTGACGATACTTATTTTTATCAGGCAATGGTTAAAATAAATTAAGTATGTCTTTGTTTAATATACAACCAAGATATTCAAATCCTGTAGAAAAGTTTGGGTATAAAAAACTTGACTTAATACAGAGGTTTTTAAAAAAATATTTTAATGATAATCAAATCTATATCAGAAATATTGAAATTCAAAAAAAACTTGAATTACCTTCATTTGCGAGTGTGACATTTAGTGTCACTGACACGATAACACCAATAGAAGTGACTACTTTAATTATAAATTATTATAGTTCATCTATTAATGGTTTATATTGGAATCTATCAGTAAAACCAAAAGTTGAAAAAATGATTGTTGATATTTTTACTTTAAAAAATCAAGGAATTGATGAAGTTTTATTAAAAAATATTGAGGAAACTGAAAGAAATTATTTAAGAGAATTATATTAATTCTGACTCTTTAATTCCGTAGTTAACTTATTTAATAATACTCTATTATTCTCAAGACGCTTTAAGTTCTTGGTTAAGTTTCTTCTATTTTTTTTTCCTTTACCTTCTTTTCTTGCCTTTGCCATTGTTATATGTTTAAATTTTATTAATTAAAGTTACATATAAATATATTTATGATTAATGAAAGAACTAATCCGACATATATTAAAGGAAGAAACCGATCAAACTGAAGACAAAAAGATACGATTAAAAGATAGACTGAAGTCAATTTCTGATAATTTTGGAATTGACAAAGCAATCCAGGCGGTTGGAGGTTTAGAGAATTACTTTAAAGTATTTTTTGATGGAGATTTAAAAAAATATTATCAAGAAAGCGGAATTGAACCGTATCGTATATCTATAGAACCTAATTTATATATTGATGATTTACTTGTTCAGGGATTAGATTTACCTGATGCTAATTTTATTGCATCACGAAATGAAAAAAAATTAGGGGATTTTTCTTGGGTTAGTGGTGGTATCAGGTATAAATTTAGTGCCGTATTATACCCTATAATATACTCTAACGGTAAAAAACAATGGAGAGTTATAGGTCATAGTGGAGATTCAGGATTTGGATATAGTTGGATTACTAAACGAAATACACTTGGTAAAAGAGCAAGAATGCAAATATTCCAACAGATAATTGATAAATACAATCTTAATAACTATAAATGAAAGAACTAATCCGACATATATTAAAGGAAGAATCTAACATACAATCAAGATTAATTTCTGTAATGAAAAATGCAGGATTTAAAACCGCCGCAGATTCCGTTGGGGGAATTGAGAACCTATTCAGAATACTTGGTAGGGATAAAGAAATTACTATGAAATATCTTCTTAGTCATTTTAATGATTTAAAACTTGAAAAGTTCAGAAATGGATTTTATTTGTCTCAGGGTTATAATGTATTTTTAGAAAAGGATTCACCATTTTGGGGTGGAAATATAAAAGTATTTGATGATTACTTTTCCCATTTCTTGCATGACATACCTTATGAATTATACCTTGAATATAGAAAAGATTTACTTAGAGAAATAATAAGTAGATATCCTGAATTAAATGATGGGAGTCAAGTAATCGTATACAATGACAGAGGATTATATCGAATATTAGACAGGTTTTATGTAAATGATGAGGTAATTACCGAAAGTACTTCGAGAAAAGATAGAACCATTTCAATGATAGATGACATCGGTATTTTGGATACAATACAATTAGTAGGAGGTATTGATAATCTAAAAAGAATTTTAGGTAATGACTACTTCAATAAAAGTAGAAAAATAGAAATAATTAGTGAAATTGCAGGTCATTTTGGAGGTAGAGGTGAAATACATTTTAGTGATTTTGATATTGATTTTAGTTTAGGTAAGGATGTTTATGGTGATGGAAGTTATCAAGAGACATTTGTACATTATGTTGATGATAATGAATATTTTTACCATAAAACATGGATGTTTGACGAATATGGGTTTATGTTAGACGAACCAATTGATGAAGGATATATGAATTTATATAGTTTGGTGGATTATCAAATTGATGAAATATTTAATGTATTAATTGATAAATTTTTAATTTAATGAATGAATGATTACAAAATTGTTAAAAGAAGAATTATTTAGAATACAAGACTTAATGAATATTAAGAGAACTATTCTTAATGAGGAAAAAGCCGCAACCTCAACGGTTGAGGGAAAATGTTTAAACCTTAAAGATTATTCAAAGTCGTTTAGTGCCGCTCAGGCAGCAACTAATGAAAGAGCACAAGAATTTATAAATGGTATTTTAGAGTATGTTAAGACAACTACACCTGATTTATATAGTAAATGGCAATCAGGAACATTTTTAGGTATTAGTAAAGTAACATTAACTGGGTGTGCATCAAATAGGGTTAGAAGTGATAGAAATAATAAGTATACTCAGTATTCATCTACTGGTGGTAGAGCGGTATTACCTACTATGGATAATAATTATGTGGTAAAAACATATGATAAAACTTCTTATAATACTGTGTTATCAGGTTCGGGAATAAGTGATTTAAATTATCCAGAATACGAAGTATTTTTTAAGGATGATCTTAAATATGCGGAAGACAGAGCGAATAACTTATGGAAATCAATGAAAACCCTCTTAGCAAAAAACAAGATTGTGTTTATAGACACACCAACAATAGAGTCTCATATAGTAGATACAGGTGGAAGGATAGATGAAAATAGAGACACCGCAAGTTACCCTAATCCAGGGCAAATAGTCCTATTCAAAGGTACAATCTGTGAATATAAAGGAGAAAGAAGTCCTGATTTGGATTGTATTAAAGGGTTAACGGTTGAGTTTAATTATGATGAAGTTGTTGAATCAACGGAAAAGGCATCACACTGTTGTAATAGAGGTAGATTTAAATTAACACTAAATGATGTGCCAATAGTCAGAGATGATGGTAAATTATACGCAAGTATTAACAATGCGAGTGCAGAACAAGAAAAAGACGGTACAGGAAATGGTGAGTACTTATACACGAAAGACTCTAAAGGAAAAACAGTTGAAGATAAAAATGCTGTTGGAAAAATTGGTACTATGGATATACAAGTTTTACCTGATAAAGAACAGTTGACAAGTCTCAAATGGAATAGGACACACGAATGTTGTGAAACTACTAAAAACGCTCAGACAATTAAGACAAGTAAAGATCGAAATGCGGCTTGTTTTCCTGCTGGAAATTATAGATATAATGTCTTTACAATTGATGATGAGAAAGCTAAAGCAATATATGATAAAGCAGTTGCAAATAATGATAAATTTTTGATTTTAAAAAGTACTTCTGATCATTCTAAACCACATAAAGAATCCGTAAGAGTTTTAGTAAAAAATGCAAATGGGGAAACTGTTTATGATGTTATTGGTAATCCATTTGGACCGTTTCAAATACCTTTCTGCGCTAAACCAACCACTATAGTGGCGTAATATTTTTATTAAATGAAAGATTTGATTAAACATATATTAAAAGAAGAAACAGAACCAAATGATATTGATAAAAAACTTCTTAATTTTTTATTGAGAAGAGTTAGAATTGAGGAAAAAGATTTGGGAACCGATTGGCTTGATAATAGACCCTTAAGAGTTACAGAATATAGATTTGAGGGATTACCTGGTTATGGATTTAATAGTTTTAATAATAAACCAACAATGGAATATAAAATTATTGAAATGTTATATGAAAATGACATAACCGAATATGTTTATAACATGAATGAAAGAAATCCTGAAAGAATAAAAATAATCAAAACCATAAGACATTTTTTAAATAATCTATTAACAAAATAATGAACTTACAAGAAAATATACATAGGATTAAATCAATGATGGGTTTATACGAACAAACATCTGAGATTAAAGTTAAGGCATCTATTGAGGGACTCATTAATTTCTTTGATCCTGCAAATAAAAAAGTTTACAGATATCAACTTCAAGCCAAAGTAGATGAAAAAACTTCAGTTGATATATTTGTTAAATCAATTGATGATATAACTGGTAGTTTAACATATATTAATCCTGAAGATAGTGCGGAAGAGACTCAAGAAATACCAATTGATAAGTTGAATCAAATTAAACTTGATGCACCAAAAAAAATGGACATCAATAACATCCTATCATTTAAGAAATATCTAAAGACAATAGAGATTAATTTAATATTTGTTGAGGAAAAACAGTTACAAATCGTTAGTCATTAATCAACACCTCTTTTTTATTAAAATTACTTTTTGTATTATTAATATATGTCAGTGGTATATGTTAAAATATTAAATTACGAGAATGGTGTTACCTACACCAAACAAAAAGTATGTACAATACTTGATGAGGATCAGTATGGTAATGTTACCGTTAAAATTTATAACGATGATATTAAAGATTACGAATTAAGAGTGTTAATGAACGGGCAATATTCAAGTCACCCATACTTGATGGAGTTTGATTAAAAATTAATATACTCATAATTAAGATTCTTCATATTTATAGTAATATGAAAGAACACATAAGACATATCTTAAGAGAAGAAACCTCAAGACAAACCAAACTAATTCATATGATAACTAATTTGGGGTTAACCAATACCGCAAAAGCCGTTGGTGGATACAATAGATTAGTTAAATCATTAGAAGGTACCGATTATTTTAGAACTCAAATTGATATAACACCAATAGATATTCGTTATTATTTATCTGGTAGTAGAGGACAAGGTAAAGGTGATCTTTTTTATAGAATCATTATGGATCCTTATGATTTTTGGGATGGTTGGGAAGATTATGACACATACCAATTAATGGAAGAATTAAATGAGGAAAATCTTAAAAATGTAAGAAAAATATTATCTGAAGAGGAAGGTGAGGATTTATCGGATATACCTGTAAATGAATTACTTTGGTATGATCAATCTGATCGTATTGGTAACGCTTTGAGAAATTCAGCAAATATTGTTGATGGGGATGCTTATGGTGATCACTTATATAAACGGATAATAGACGCTCTTGAACAATACGGAGGAAAAGTATTGGAATTCAATGACGAAAACATATCCTTCACCGTAGATATGGAAACCTATATCTCGGAATTAAATGATGAAACAATTGATTATATAATAGAAAGATGTGGACTTGATTTATCTTGTTTATTTGATGAATTAAAAAGTGATGGTTGGATAGATAAACCAAAACCGAGATTCAATGAATCATGGTATAATAGTAATTTTGATATTGAGGAGTTCAATCAGATATTTTCAGAACATATAGACGAATATTTATAATAATATGAAAGAACTCATAAGACATACATTAAAAGAAGAAACAGGAAGACAGGAAAGATTAGAACGACTAATCAAACAGACTGGTATTGTTAATGCGTCAATTGCTGTTGGTGGTTTTGATAATGTAGTTAAAATATTAAAACTTAATATAGAAGATATTGACACCCAAGAGATGTTGGTAAAAAATTATGTTTATTTTGCCGATATGAGAAATATTGAAGTAGATTTTATTGAAGTTAATAACAGAGCTAATCGTAAATTAATCAAAATTTACTTTGAAACAGATAGTAATGCGAGAAATATAGAATCTTGGTATAGTTCATCTATTACAGATGATATGAATGATTTTTTCCCATTCAAAGTAGATATATCGTGGCATCCTGTGTATTATCCTCATGCTAAAATTCTAATAGATGCTGTAATTGGAGGTGTTGTTGATTTTCCTGAAGAAATAAATGAATCGGAGGATATCCGTCCTGAAATTAGACGAAGAATAAAAAACTTGGATAGATTGGTGAATGCAATATTACCAAATTTATATACTTGTGACTATCCCGATGGTGAGACATTTATTCAAGGAGTTGTGGATGAGATACGATGGTTATCTTTTGAGGATGATTATGGTTTACAGGATTTAAAATTTGAAGAACTTTCAGATTTCGTTTTTAATTATATGGGTGATGAATTGATTGTGTATTATGAAGAAAGATGTAGTGGTATGATGGAAAGTAGAAAGATTATTAAAAAAATATTAATGGAGGAAGAAATTAAAAAATTACCATCATTCTTTACAAGAAGAATCGATCATCACAAGTTTGAGAAGATGATGAGAAAAGGAATACCATATATATTTCACGATTCAAACTCATTAGAAGAGTTTAAATATAAATTGGTTGAGGCAACACTAGAAAACTATATACACTATAAGTATGAAATAAATATTGATGAACTACCACAGGAAGATAAAGACACATTCATAAAATATATGATAGAAGTATATGATCCAGTATTAACGGCATATTATAGAAACTTTTATAAAAGATGAAAGAACTAATCAGACATATATTAAAAGAAGAGGTTAATCATAAAAAACTAAATATGATTAAGAAATATGTTGAGAAATATATTGATAGTAACAAAAACCTTAAAGGTAATGTGTGTGAGGTATCGGCTCAAAGTGATAGAGGAACAATTGTTGTTGATATTTTTATAGATGATGATCATTATATATCGTTAGATTATGAATATAACTTGTATTTTTTACAAAAAAATATTGAAAGTAAAATAATGGAAGCATTTGGGATTAAAAATAGATATGACATTATTGTGTACACAGAAAAATGTTCATCAGATAGACTTACATATGATTAAAAGTAAGATAGTTAATTAGACATATATTGATAGATATTTTAAAACCCACACTTTAACAGGTTGTGGGTTTTTTGTTTGCGATATATCTTTGTAGAAACAAATAAAAATAATAGATATGAGTTTAGATACAGTAATGTTAGCAGTTGGGATGATATTAGGATTAATATTAGGGTTAAGTATTAATAGAAAAAAATAAGAGATATGAAGACTAGAGAAGAAATCAAAAAAGACATTTCAGTTATTATTATTGATATGCATGATCAAAAACACAATAGTGATGATATTTTAAGACGATTAGGTGCTATTGAAGGTATGTTATTGGTGTTAGGTAAAACCAAAATGCACGAACCATTACCGTTTAAAGAAACAGAAGTAACTATTATTGGGTTTTGGGGTAAAACCACCACAGGTGTTGAAACAGAGTCGTACAAAGATTGTATTTTAAGATTGGCTAAAGAAGTTATTAATGAATAATAAACAATAAGAGATATGGAAAAAGAATTTGTAACATATGATTTATCTAAGAGAATGTATTTGTTGGGATATAATGAAAGAAACTTATACCACTATTGTAATGGAATCTTACAGGAGGGAATAACATATAATAGTGACGACATCAACAGACCATACGAAAGTGTTTCATCACCACTTTGGCAACAAGCATTCAGGTGGTTCCGAGAAAACTACCAATGGACAATTGAAATTAATCAGATAACAAAAAATAATTGGAGTTACACACTTAAAAACTACTCAAAGGAAAGACAATATTATGGTGAGGTATATGAATCATTTGAAGTTGCGGAAATTGCTTGTCTTGAAAAGTTAATTGAATTTATTGAACGAGAAAAATAAGAGATATGAAAAAACATACACAAATAGTAAAGATGGATAAATCAATCCTTGAATATTTTAGAATGGTTATGGATTTTGATAACCAAAGTAAGGAATACAGAGAAGTTACCGAAAAAGAGTTTATCAATGAATTAACCAAGTCATTGAATTGTTGTGTAGGAAACAAAGAAATTGTTTGGATTTAATTTTGTAAATTCAAACAAATTTCATATTTTTGTTTTTGTGAGAGATTTAACAAAATATATTGAGTCCATTTTTAAAACCAGTAACCATTACACCCTTATAATGGAAACTCCATATGTTATTACATATGAAAACGGAGTTAATGTAATTACATTTCATGTTGATTATAAGAATGATGATTTTATTTTTGAAATCTGCAATTCAGTATACCGTGTTGGGTTAAAAATAGTTTGTGACGGATTATTAAAACACCTCCCAAAAGGTTCTTATACTTATAAATTAAACGAAATTAACATACCAATATCAAATATTGTCAAAGAATATTTTATAATATGAGAAAGTGTAAAGATTGTGAAAGTGATGAGGTGTTTGTGGAGTGTAATTATCCCAATTTAGATTATCCATTATATCAATGTTTCGGTTGTTATTGTGAAGAATATGATTATTATGTTTTTGGTGGAGATGAAGAAGAATAAATAAGTGTATATTTATTTGTATGAATCTAAAAGAATCAATAAAAAAAGTATTAAGGGAAGAGAGGAATCATAGTAAATTAATAGTTAAATTATTAAATAGACTGATAGTTTCAAAATACGAAGATGTATGTAAGATTGAAGTTGTTCATCCTTCTGTTGATTCTGATTACGATTTTTATAGAGTATTTGTTTATTTTAATCAACATGGAAAAAATGGAACTAGATCTTGGGAAGAGAATATACTGAATGAAGTTTGGGAATATGTTTATGAAACATTTGGGATTACACTAGCTCTTCATTCAGTTCGTGTACCATCTTGTGATGATAATAAACTTAATGAAAATAGTGTGGATACGAGATTTAACAGAATAAAATCAATGGTTGATGAATTTGGTGTATTTAATACCATCAAAGCGTTAGGTAGTTATACCAAGTTTAAAAAAATATATGGTGACAATCTAACAAAAGATGAGAAAGTTATTTTAATAAGGGAACTTGTAAAAGAATATGGTGAAGACGGAGATTATATTGATGTTATGCCATATGACATTTTTGTTGAAATTGATTATAATCAAACTGATTCATACGATTACACCACTGAAGTCATATATGTAAACAAGGGTGGTTACTTTAATTTTAGACAATATAGTTATGATGATGAACTTGATGATTATGATTGGGAAGATTATCATAATGGGAGTGAATATTTGTTTGTATTATCTGAATTAGAGTTAGAAAATATTATTAGTGTTATATTTGAGAGGGTAATTCATAAATAGATTCTTTCTTTACAATGAAATTAAAAAGAATTATACTTCAGGGTAAATAAAGAGAATTATGGAATTATTAGAATCACTACAGTGGAGATACGCCACCAAGAAAATGAATGGGGAGAAAATCCCACAGGACAAATTAGAAAGAATCCTACAAGCAACAAAATTGGCACCAAGTTCATACGGACTAACTCCGTATAAAGTAATTGTTGTAGAGGATCAGGAACTAAAAGAAGAACTACAAGGAGTATGTTACGGACAAACACAGTTAACTGAATCATCTGCAGTACTTGTATTTGCAACCTGGGATGATGTAACTGAAGAATCCGTGGACACATATATGAAAGAGATTGTAAGTCAAAGGGAAGTTCCTGTAGAGTCTTTAGAAGGGTTGTCAGGGATGATTAAAGGTTCACTATCCAATATGACGCAAGAACAAAAGATTTCATGGGCACAGAGACAAGCGTATATTGGTTTAGGATTTGCTCTAACGGCAGCAGCCACAGAACAAGTAGACAGTACACCAATGGAAGGATTTAATCCTGTTGCGGTAGATAGAGTACTTGGTTTACAAGATTATGGTTTAATGTCAGTAGTTGTTTTACCATTAGGATATAGAGATAGTGAAAATGATTATCTTGCAAATCTTAAGAAGGTAAGAAGAGATGATGATATGTTTTTCATTAGAAAATAATAACTAAAGAAAAGATTTAAGAATGGGGATATAATAAATGTCCCCTTTTTTATTTTGTGGTATTTATATATATGAACCTACAGGAGAATATATTAATATTAAAAAGTATTGCCAAAAAGATATCAAATAAACTTCATTGTGATAGACACGGATCCTGTGTACATTTTGCGGAAATATTTGTTGAGGAAGTTAATGATAAGTACCCTGAATTATTAAATGATTTTGATGTTATTGAGGGTTATGTTAATGCAAAGTTTGGGAATGGAATACCTCAAGANCCAATGGAAGGATTTAATCCTGTTGCGGTAGATAGAGTACTTGGTTTACAAGATTATGGTTTAATGTCAGTAGTTGTTTTACCATTAGGATATAGAGATAGTGAAAATGATTATCTTGCAAATCTTAAGAAGGTAAGAAGAGATGATGATATGTTTTTCATTAGAAAATAATAACTAAAGAAAAGATTTAAGAATGGGGATATAATAAATGTCCCCTTTTTTATTTTGTGGTATTTATATATATGAACCTACAGGAGAATATATTAATATTAAAAAGTATTGCCAAAAAGATATCAAATAAACTTCATTGTGATAGACACGGATCCTGTGTACATTTTGCGGAAATATTTGTTGAGGAAGTTAATGATAAGTACCCTGAATTATTAAATGATTTTGATGTTATTGAGGGTTATGTTAATGCAAAGTTTGGGAATGGAATACCTCAAGAACATACTTGGATTAGATTAAATAATGGTGAAATTATTGATCCAACATTTTCACAGTTTGACAAATACGATAAAAACGCACAGTACAGTAAAAAAAGAACTAAAGTTTATTCAGGACAAGAATATTATGATGAAGGTAAAGAAGGGTCGTGGTTCTCCGAAAGAAGAAAAAACCTCCCAAGTTCAGTATTCAAGGAAGGAAAAAGAGAGTCTATAAGAAAGGTATTAAGGGAAGAAACCAAATTACCATTAATCATTAGGAGAAGGATTAACACCTTGGAGGATTTGTTATACAATCATATGGCAACATCATATGCTCCGCACAAAGTTTGTAGATATAAAAACGAAGATGACTTACTTATGTATGTTATTGCATCGGTAATAGAAGATATGTATTATAGATACTTTGATGAAGAGATTAGTGATTTATCAAAAGAGTGGGAAGATATTTATAGATTAATGGAAAAATACATTACGGATGAATTTGGGGATAAAATAAAAAATTATTACCACATCCACTGTGGAGATTAATGAATAATACTATGAACCTACAAGAGAACATAAGAAGAGTATTGAGGGAAGAAAATAATATACCGTCATATATTAGAAGAAGACTCAGTATTTTACAGGAGTATATGAATGATTTGGATACAAACGATATTTGTAATTACTGGGATTATGATGAGGTTGATGGATTTACAAATGAGGCATTATCAGAGATAGTTAGAATTATAGTTAATAGTATTCCTGAAATACATTCAGAAGATTGGTTTAATGCTTATGATGAAGTACTTGGTGTGTTAACCGATTTAAATTACCACTTGGAAATTAACGACTTTTTTATTCACACACTTGATAATTGTGATAATTATGTAAATGAATCAATAGATAGAAATGAAAGAATTAATTAGACATATAATAAAAGAAGAAACATCAAGAAAAACTAAACTATTAAAAATGGTTGATAGTGTTGGTTTTCTAAACACGGCAGATGTTGTTGGTGGGGTGGAAAAATTATTTGATATATTAGGAAACGAGTTCTTCACCGACTCCAATAAGATTGATATTATTAAAGAAATTATAGAATCAAATAATGGGGAATATATCTCATTGAGTGAACTGGGTGAAGAACCAATATTGGTAGATGATGATGGTGTAGAGTTTTCACAAATAGAATTATTATATTCAACAGATGTAATGTTATATCATTATGAAAAAGAAACAGGAAAAGATCATGGAGAATCATTTATGGATTATGTACAATTACGAAGTTATATGATAGATGATATCTTTAATATGTTG